>JADBJO010016391.1:12500-20000 GCA_016801955.1 Conus betulinus | reverse complement strand
CATCAGACGGAACACCTAAAACAGCTCACTCGCAAACCCCACCCCCCCCCACCCCTTAAAATGTGGCATTTGTAAGCATTCAGAATTCACACACACACACACACACACACACACACACACACACACAGCGCACGCAGCGCTAGCGCGCGCGCGCGCGCGCGCACGCACACACACACACACACACACACACACACACACACACACACACACACACACACACACACACAATTTCGTTTCACATGCGCACGTTATAGGGGATGCTACAAATATGCTACAAGTTGTCTGGGAAAAAAAAGTTAACAAGACAGGAATAAGATTTTACATTTTGTTAAAAAAAAAAGGGGGGGGGGGGGGGGGGGGGCTGAAAAGGGGGTATAAGGGTGGGTGTGGGAAGAGGGGAGATGTAAAGAACTAAAAAAGAGAAAGCTTTTTGTTCATGGATGAAAAGAACGTGGGTCATGTAGTGAAGAAAACGATCCTCAATGGCTGCATTTAAGGCCATAACAAAGCAGAAAGAAAGAAACGAATGAAAAAGGACCACCAGGCCATGGATGTACTCAACGGGTTTTAAAAAAAAAATCATTAATCAGCAATCACTCTGGAATGTGATTCAAACCATTTTAACATTTTATCTCTTCATTAGCTTTTCTCCTTTTCTCAGCGAACGTGTTGAAGGTATATATAAATGGATTTACCGCAGAGTTTAAAGGTAAAACAAACACAGCAAGAGCCACATTCACTTCTCCAGGAATCGGAATGCCACTCAGTGCCAACATCCCACATAAACCAATAGGAAACCAGCACAGGAAGTCTGTCACAGCAACAGTGATCAACCGACGAGCTATGGTCATGTCTTGTGACACTTTGGTAGAATTCGTTTTCACTGAATTACCCTGAACTGACCAGTAGATTAAAGCTTGACCAATAGAGATAGATAAAAATAGAACAAAATTGAAAATGATCAGGACACTTATAATGTAGAATTTTCCTTTGAAAGTTTTTCTTGTAACTGGCAGAGGGATGCAAATACCTGTCTGGCCATAAAATTCCAGTGAGATGCCATGGGTAGTAAAGGCAACACGGCTAAAAACCCAGCCAAGCAACCAATTCAACAAACAGGCTACTGAAGATGACGTTCTGCCAAACCTGACAGAAGTGAAAGGAAAGCAAAGGACAACAAAACGATCCAGCGTTATAAAGCCAGATGATCAAGACGGACACCTCACTAGATAATAAAGACAACACACACCAGCCACCTTACAGACCGCACTGTTTTTCCACATATGATCGTTGTGAAGATATTGTCCACGGAACCGTTCATCAGCCACCCCAATAAAAGCAATGTAGACACCCATCAGAAAGTCAGCCATGGTGAGGTTGGTGACAAACACACTGTAACCGCCTGAAGACATCATGCTCTTCACACAGGATCGTGCACAGCCACAGAAAACGTTACCAGTCAAAGACAGAAATGCAACCAGCCACAGGAACGTCCGGTACGTCCATGACTGTAACAGATCTCTACATGAAGAAATTTCATCTGCTGGGGCGAGGCACACTAAGGTATCGAAGTTATGTGGAAGTATTTCTTTGCAGCAAATTCTATAGTTCTCAGTGGATATAAAGCGAAAATTGGAAAGTCCTTTAAATGAATCAGGTGGAAATATTTGAACTGGACTGCCATCCATGTAGAGTTCTTTTAACTGTGGTGTGAACCTAAACCCAACTGGGCTAATCGTATGAATAGCAGTAAATGTCAAATTCAGTTTCTGTAAGCGGGGAAAAGGTGACAGGACCTTAGTGTCCAATACAGTTAGTGTGGTGTGCGCCAAATGTAACACAGTGAAGGTACTATGCTGGTCAACCAAGGAGAGGTCAGTGTAGAGAGAGGACAGGGGATTGTTAGACAGGGAGAGTGTGTACACATTTTCTAAACACCAAACAGATGTCAAGTTTACATACTGGAGTAGGTTTCCACTGAGATCAAGAAACCTGACATTTACCAATGGGACTTTGGGCAAGAACGTCAATGAGCAGTTTACAAGGATTAAACTAACCAGGAGAGTGTTTATTACTCACATCATGCAGTGTCAGACCTGACCTGTGGCATCCAAGTAGCGAAGATGAGGAACGAGAGCTGCAGAGAAAGGCTTAGGACACAGAAAGGTGTGACCCTGACAAAGACACTGTGTAGGACATGTTGCGCTGCATGCCAATTCATCGTCGTCGTTCATCGGGCAATGAGGCCAGCCATCACACACATGGTCACTGTGTAAACATATTGTTGAAAGTCGGCATCGAAAATGGCCTGGACATTTCATTTCTTCACATCCCTCTTCATCGTGGTGATCAATACAGTCATATGGTCCATTACACCGTGTATATACAGGCAGACAATCATTGAAGTTACCAGGACAACGATAGTGGCTGTCAGGACAAGACTCATTGCCCTTCATCGGGGTGGAGTGGAACTGTGCAATTCCATTAAACTCCACAAGAGCTGGAGATGGACACGTTTGTTTGTCAGAAGACCAACTGAAAGTCATCATGCGAGGGCAGTTTACTTCGTCTGACTCATCACGGCAATGGAATATATTATCACACAATTTTTTCAAAAAGCAGGCACTCGCCATTGTTACATGTAAACGTCCTGGAGCAAGGCGGATGTTTACAAAAGGACTCATCACTCTCATCAGGGCAGTCCGTTAGGAAGTCGCATACTAAGGTGTATGAAATCCGTGTGGAGTCATCACTACATAAGAACGTGGCAAAAGAAGTGGCACGGTAATCAGATGAATCAAATGCGTCTATATGTGACGATATGCTTGAACCAGCACAAGCAGAGGTTGTCTTCTGACCACAAATTTGGTACTGGTCAGAACCACATACAAGAAATGCATGTGTGATATGGCCATCAGGGCATTTCATCATGTATGATATTGAAACTGAAATGTTATTTAATAATACAATCTTCAAATCAGAATATTGTGTTGCTGTTTTATTACGAGTGAGTTCACATACTGTCCCAAACCTAAAAAAAGAAACATATAATGCTTACACAAGCGACTATCTCTAGATGTATTTTGTTTGTCCCACTTGCAAGAGTGAGAAAACACGTCTTCGCTCTTGTCGCCCTTGTAGCATGATGACTCCAGAAATGATGAATGACTGTCCTTTTATTGTTTACCACAGCATAATTGTACATCTCTGGCAAGGAGTTATCTCTTGTATGCAAACCAACCAAAAGCCAGTCAAACCAGCCACTGTGTAATTTCGTTTTGTTTCTAAACATTGCTAGCCATGTAGAAAGACACACTGGAGCACCTTGTTGTTTTTGTGTTAAAGTACAATACTCATCAGCCCGTTTGTTCAGATCTGTGCTGTTACTGACAAATCCTCTCAGACTGTGGACAAGTTTGTAGCAGTTGTTGCAAAGTGCAAGCAGTCCATCACACTGAGGACTACTGTAGGGACAAACACCCGTTTCATCTCGTCCATCTTCACACTCCATCTTTAGGTTGCAGGCCAGGTGGTGTTGGAAGCTGGTGTAATGTTTCACAGAACAGTTCCAGCCTCTGGGTGTATAAACACGCCAACTCCTGTCAGGGAAGAATGAAAAGAACAGTTTAAAACAGGTTCCTTTCGTGAAGTGCTTTTGTTCTGCCACGACAGTTAGTTGCAGGGTTTGAAACACATGAGCAACATCTGAATTGCGTTGGCTCCACCGCTCCCATACGAGATGTTTCTTTATTTCAAACTTTCCATTAAAACCGCGGACAGAATTTTCTGAGTAACGATACAGTGATACGTCTGCCATTCTTTGAGAATATTCTTTGAAACTAACCACAACTGTGTGGTTGAAAGGCACAGGCACAGTCTTCTCCACAGCTTTACCATCAGAAAGATTTCCTTCAAAACTGACATACCCAGACGTTGGTGTCTCTCCATCACAATAACAAGAGAATCTGCGTTTCAGTATTAATCAACACTGATATCATTGAACCGTTTGTCGAGTATTGATTTTGACACACACAAAAAAAAACTTTGATTCAGTTAGCTGGGGTTTATATTTGAAGTGTGAAAAAGCATTCCAGTTTCAACAAGATGCATGCAAATGGCCAGAAAACGTCAACAGGAATAGTAAATCGTGGATCATTTCAGACTGGTTTAAAAACAGAACCAGGGTGCCGGCAGGGTGATCCACAATCAGCTTAGTTATATATAACATGTGTTAAAATGTAGCGTTGATATCGCGTAAATATGTATACATACATAAAAGAATGATTAGTTATATGGAACTTAAACTTTTTGATACGCAGATGATACTGACGTATTTTTTTAGAAAGCGATATGATCATTTGATAGATGCATGAATACATTAGGAATGTACAGTCATATGATGATTTGGATATACACCCTGGGAAAAATAGTACAGATTGGGCAAGGTACTTTTTTTTTTTAAATTTTGCGCTTGGACTTGGGCTGGAATTTCCAAAAGTTCAAACATGCTAGCAAATTATTAATGACTCACGCACTCTTCAGATATCAATTCATCATCAGAAAAAAATAACAGGAGTGTAACATCTGTTCAACATTTGGATGAGAGAGCAGCTACACTGGATAGGGTTGCAATTCTAAGATCACTTATGTATCAAAACTGAATCATTTGTGGCTCTCAATACCTAGGCCACCTAACACCTTTGAGATTTCAAAGTCATGGCTTTGTGAAGAATAAGAAATTGGACAAAATACGTAGACAACGGTGTATAAAAGTATCAGAACTGTGGTATCGGACCACCAGAACCAAGATTTTGTGTATCTTCATTGAACATAACATGGCTAAAAATTCAGACAAGATATCTAGTATAAGCAGTTTGACACCACTTATTATTATCACCGGTTCAATGAGACCTACCTTCCTGGGGTTTGCCTTTATATAGTAAAGTTTCCAATCAGATCTGTCTATCTAATGTCATGCACACAACTTGATGATTCCGGAGTTACGTAGAGTAGAAAGAAAAACTCGTGGAGAGCGTGGCAGCAGAGAGTCCTCAGAAGAGAAGCCCCCTTCAAGCAAGTGTTTCGGCCCTTATCTCCTGACACTCTGGGGGGGGGGGGGGGGGGGGGGGGGGGGGGGGGGAGGCACACCCGGTTCATGACTCCGGATGTCCCTCTGCTGGCCCAGACTGCTTGTACAATCTCTTTGAGCACTTGGTTGTGCCTCCATGTGTACTTTCCTTGAGCCAGGGCTACTTTATATGAGCTTAGGACATGTCCACTGTTTGTTTTTCATGGCAGAAGGGGCATGCAGGATCGTCTGTTTTTCACTCACTTCACCAGGTTTGCATTTGAGGGCAGAAGGTCATATGCAGATCTGAGAATGAAGCTGATCCTGAGAGGGGCCATGTGCCAAATGTCATTCCAAGTGAGACTTCTTTGGAGTGCATTCTCCCACGTTATCCATTGCCCTTGCTGGCACTGCTGGACTGCTTTTTGGAGTCTTTTTTTTTTGGGTCTTCTTCTTTTCTCATCTCCTGAATCATCATGTCTCTTTTGGCTTTTCCTTTGGCCTTTGACCACAATTCAGTTTCGGTCACCCCCAGTCCTTGTCTGTAGTTCTGTGTGTGTGTTCTGTTATTTCTCTAATCTTGATACTTTCTTTTGCAGAATCCATCGCCGCTTGAACTTTCCATTTTCTGCCTGTCTTCAGCTGGGGCTTGACTGCTTCTACCACCTTGTCTCCTGAGTCCTCCAGCATGCTTGAAGTCTGATTTTCCCTGCTTTGTATTCCTCAAGGATGGATTTCAGTGGTAGTTTCAGCTTTGTTTGGCGACAGTACAGCGCTGTCAGTGGGACAGGGTTGGACACCAAGGTTCTTGACTGCTCTTCTGTGATTGTTGGAATGGCCTGGTTGGCAACACTGAAGACCACAGATTCAGCCACTTTTCCTTTCCTCAGTGAGAGACTCTTTGATTTCTTTGGCTTGAACTCAGTCTGGATGAGGCAACTATGTCGTCCAGCCTCCCCAGCACATGACGTGTCTCGTCTTCTCTGGATGAAATCACTGTAGTGTCATCCATGAAGGCCTGGGGGCGGGGGGGGGGGGGGGGGGGGGGGGGGCATCTTGTATTCATCGCCAAGGTCTGTTTGTCTTGCGTTGCTTGTTGCTGCTTTCAAGATGATTTCCATTGCCAACACGAACAGCACTGGGGAAATTGCATAACCCATTGCGACGCCCACTTCCAATTTGATCCAGTTTGTTGTGTACTCCTTAGTAGAGAACCGCATTGAGAAGCCACTGAAGTACTTCTTGAGCATGTCGCGGATGTTCGTTGGCACATGGTGCATCTCAAGAGTCAACTGTATCATCTCATGGGGTACAGATCCATATGCGTTTGCCAGATCAAGCCACACTACGTCAAGGTCTCTCTTTTCTGTTTTGGCTCTTTGGATTGCGTCCCAGATCATTGTGGCGTGTTCTACACAGTCAACCACGCCTGGGATGCCGCCTTTCTGGACTGACACATCCAAATACTTGTTTTTCATGAGGTACTTGGTCAGCCTTGCTGCCATGACAGAAAAGAAGATTTTCCCTTCGACGTTCAGTAGTGATATTGGCCTGAAACTGGCTGTCACTTCTGCTCATTGGGGATGTACACACCATCTGCCGCCATCCTTGGCCGCTGATCTTCTGGTTTCTCCAAGCTGATCGCAGCAGCCTGTGGAGCCACTCCAGCACCTTGGGACATTTTTTGTACAGCTGGTAAGGTATTCCGTTTGGCTCTGGTGATGGTTTGGCTCTGGCTTGGTCGACCACCTTCTTGATTTCCGCCAACGTTGGAGGCTTGTCACTGAACTGTTCCTCAGGGTTGGCTGGCCACACCAGACCTTGAATGTCGAATGGTGCTTTGCTCTGTGAGTCAGAGTATGTTTTCCTCAGATGCTGCTCAAGAACTCCTTTGTCCATACTTAGGGTCCCAGATTTTGGCTGCTCAAACAGTGTTCTGGCAAACTGGAAGGGGTCTCTGAAGAAGCGCTCTTGGGTCTTCTTTTTTTTTTTTGCTCTTCCTCTTCCTCTCAGATTCCGTTTTGCTGAGGGCATTGTGTTTTGCTTTCAGGTCTTTCCAGAGTTTTTCCAAGCATTGTTTTTCAGCTGGCAGTGCGGTCTTCATTTGCTTCTTGAGGTTTTTTTTTGGACCCTGATCTTGTCCATCTCTTCTTGGCGTCTGGATTTCTTGGAGGTGTTTTCTCTTTGGGTAGTGTTGCTCCATAGGCGTCTCTACATGTGGCATACACAATGTCCCCATATGTGGCTAGTTTGTGTTCCAGGGTGCTTTTCCCTATCAGTGCATCAAGTCTTTGGACGATATTTGCATCCAGTTTCTCCCAATCTTTAGTTTCGTTTGTTCGTGGCAGGCGCCTGGTATCGAGGGCCTGTGTAAATGCCTCATCCACCAACAGCGTGGATGTCCTTCGCACTGTGGTTTAAATCCTGGCCTT
>JADBJO010016391.1:7500-10000 GCA_016801955.1 Conus betulinus | reverse complement strand
CGCTTTATATATGCTATGCTAATACATCATCAACCTTATTACCATCATCATCATCATCATTATTATTATTATTATCATCATTATTATTATTATTATTATTATTATTATTATTATATCATCATCATTATCATTAGTATCATCATCATTATCATTATCAGATCATCCAAGCTGTAATCCTGTTTTTATCATTGCCTTGCCTGGCAATGTGTCTAGGGCGGTACATACGAGTCTGTCCAATAGAAGGTTGAGCATTACTTCACGGCAAGTGAGGCTTCCTATTCCACTCTCCACTTTTTGCAGTAGTCTCATGTTATCAGTCAGTATCATGGCTTGTTGAGTTTTAAACTGAAATATACAAAGTATTCCAAAGAACTAAAGAAACACTGGCAGTTGCAAAAGACCCTGAAGATGCATCAAACAAAGCCCAGTTCTCCCTTCTCATGGAGCTACTGCTCGACTATGGAGTCGGCAGAACACTTACACCATGGATTGCAGCAGCACTTTGGGAGCGAACCGTTATCTTACGATTGAAAGACTGGACGTCTGAGCCTTTTAAACTTTCTGGGGGATTACATCAAGGTTTTCCTCTTTCCACTTTTTTTATACAATGTTTACAGTAAAGGCTTTGCATACCTCAATAGAAATCGCACAAGTGTTGACTCTGGCAGGTGACGTTCGGATCTACAAAACATCAAAGAATACTCTACAAAAGAACGAAAGCAGTTCAGCAGCAGTAGAGCAGCATTCCTCAGTGGTGACATGAAACTTGATCGTCCAATATCCGCACACAAGACTAAACATTGGTCCGCATTTTCAAAGGCAAGACATCAGGACAATTTTCCTCATTATTTTCATTCAATAAAATACCAACGGAATCAAGTTACAACCTACAATAGATGCTGTCCTTTAGAACGCATATTGAGAATGTTGTTCTTAAGTGTTAAAAGGGCCTGTCTGCCAGGAAAGCGATGGCAGCTAAAGGCATGGAACAGTGCCATCTCCACCGACTGTATCACACAGTTGTACTCAATGTGTTTGATTAGAGATTGTGGCTTACAACATTGTCCCAAAGTAATCTTCTTAAATTAGAAAAACATCCAAATGAAGCAATGTGATTAATCCTGGGAATCACGAAGGATACATAAGTTGAAACTAGCTTATACCTGCTGGACCTTCATTCAACGCAGGCAGGACACAAACTAGAACACATAATGGCATGTTTTAGAGCACTTGGCAATCTCCAAAGACCACTACATGCAGCTGTCAAGGGAACAAAAGTCACTCGTCTAGGACGTGGAAAGTCATGAAAGACAATTTGCAGCTTGTGTGCCAGTTACCAGAATTCAAAGAAAACGAAGGAATGGGGAAAGTATCCAGATCACTTCAAACACTTCTACCAAATTGCCATCTTAAGATAAATGTTAGTGAACCGCCCAAAGAAACGTGGACAAACGAGTCACAAGACAAAACACAACGCGTTTCGACCTCTTAGGTCTTCTTCAGGTGAGAAACAGGTCTCGTTCTCAAAACAAGTCTCGAGGCCTCGTTCTCATTCAACGCCTTCTTTCTTGCGCTGAATTCCTAAGCAATCTTAAGCGATCAAAGCTAAGTGAATTTTTGTTATTTTATTCGTCTGTTTCTCACCTGAAGAAGACCCAAGAGGTCGAAACGCGTTGTGTTTTGTCTTGTGACTCGTTTGTCCACGTTTCTTTGGGCGGTTTGCTAACATTTATTTAAGATTTGTTTAGATTTCCGCCTGCAGTCGTCTCACATTGCAACTAGATCAAATTGCCATCGCTCAAGATCTTTGAAGACACTGTCGAGAATGGCCAGAAGGCAAAACCAATGCAGAAATTCAGAGGCTGATAGAAAGAGGCTAAGAATAACATGTCAACAGAAGATATTGTTGCATACACTGACAATTCTCTCAACAAAGGTAAGTCATGCTGGGGATACACAGCGAAGCAAAATGGCTGAACTATCCTGGAGGACAATGGTGCGTACAGTTTCATTTAACAACTTCAGGTCTAACAATGGAGGTAGAAGCCGTGACACAAGCACTCCACTGGTTCTTATCCAGGGCAGTGCAAACACCCACAAACTTGTAAACGCTGTTCTTCGTTAAAACGCCACAGGAGGAGTGTCACATTGATTCAAGGCTGGACTGACTGAGTCTCTCCCAGAAGACGAAAGCGGACTTTGAAAATGCGTCTGATTCTGTTAACAAAAACCTTCTTTGGCTAATTTTCTTTAAAAAGTTGGCATTAAAGAAATGTAGTAAACGCAAGAATTCGAGTGGCGCGACTTTATGGTGCATCGATTGTACAGCTGGATTAAGATAGGGTGATGCATGCAGTCCGATGTCATTTTCTCTGTTCCCTAATCAGCTCGCAAATTGAATATAATCAGTGATGGATGACATGGTGCTATGATTTCTCTAAAAGCGTTTGAATTGTTATTCTGTTATTAGCGGATGATGTTGTCTTATTGTCTCTGAGTG
>JADBJO010016391.1:0-2500 GCA_016801955.1 Conus betulinus | reverse complement strand
GGTGGTGAGTGAAAAAAAAAATGGAGGAAGTTGCATTGCTCTTTGATGACCAGCTCGAAATGAGTGAGAATGAAAAAGAATCGTCCTCGCGAACGAGAGTTCATCGGGCAACAAAATGTCTCGACACCAGATTGTATCCATCCATATAGTGGAATGGGAGGAAATGAAGGTCCAAAATGTACGTATTCTGGCATTCCTTAGCAAGACACTTGCACAGGGAAAGGACAGAACCCAGAAACGATGCCGGTGATGATACTGCAAATCAGGATGACACATCCGATGATGACACATCACATAACAAAGGGGGACTCCTCAAAAAAAAAAAAAAAAAGCAAAAAAGCGGCATGAAACGGCAACATCCTGGCATGGATGATGGCTATGATGAAGACTTGCAAAGTCTCATTAACGCCAAGAAAGTAAAAACTTGATTCTGACACACTCTTTGCAATTGAGCAGGAGTATGAATCAGATAGTGACACTGGGCCGGAAGTCAACAGCAAATGGCAGGCATTGTTGAAAAAATGGAAAGAGGAAACCTATCTGATCAAAAACTGGAGGAAAAAATGGAAAGTCATAAAAGATCAGAGAATTGCAATGTCCATGTTCCCAGAGTGAATTCAGAAATCTGGGCTATGATGGAACGCACTTGCAAAACAAAGATCTGAGAATCCAAAATGAACAAACAATGTTGGTGAGAGCAGCTTATGCTCTCACAAAGCTAGCAAACAGTTTGACCGACAAATCATCTGGTGACAACAAAGAGATATTAGAAAAAATTCACTGACGCAATGGTACTGATTTTGAAAACCTCACATGAGCTGCCCGTGGACAGAAAAGCAAAAAAATTGAATGCACCAGGAATGAACAGAAAATACCAAAAACTAGCTTCAAGTGACATTGAAATCACAGATCAGTTGTTGGGCAATAATCTGAAGGCATCATTGGCAGCCATTGATTCTGCTACCAAAATTGGTATGGATTTGAGTCACACACAGAGAAAGGAAGATTCTACTCCCACATGCGCTCAAAAAAACTGGGAGTGGAAAGAGAGAGGACGTGGAAGAGGTCACAGTTGGGGCCAAGCGAGAGGCATGAGTGACCAGTCCTACAGCAAACCGACACGGGGAGTGTATCCACGTCATCCAAAACACTCCCAGGCTTGAACATCAGGCAGTCAAAACCAGAAAAGGTAAAAAAAAATCAGGACTGTGAAAGACCTTTTCAGGCAGGCAGATTAAAGGAATACATTTCCCATTGAAAGAGATGACTAGTGATTCTTTCATTTTATCCTTGATACAAGGAGCTGAAATACCATTTCAAGATTTACCCCCATTACAAGCTGATCCAAATATTAAAACAAAATCAAATACAGGATAATCTGTGGAATGAGGCAGACAAAGAAATTGACAAATTGTTATCCATGGGAGTCAAAGAAAATCTTGTCATGAATCAGGTGAAATTGTGTCACCAAGTTTTCTTGTTCCAAAAGCAGATGGTACATTCAGGTTGATTTTGATTTTGAAAAGATTTAATGATCGTGTCGCCTATGAACATTTTAAGATGGAGAATCTACAATCTGCTACTAGCATGATGCATAGAATTGCTACATGGCATCAGTTGATCTTAGACATGCATCACGTTTGTCCACAGAGGAATCTTTAGTTGAAGACAAGGGCAATAACCCCTGACCGCCTATCGGTCGCAGGAGGGGAAGGGATGGAACGGCCACGGTTTGTTTTTTAAACAGCGCACTTCTGCCACAGCTGCCAGTTTCCTCGCGCTAACCTGCCACAAGCTTTCCTCCCTACGCGTAATGTGATACTAGCTGTTTGGCTGATAGCGTGTTGAAAACAGGATGCTGTGTTTCTTCATTAATACTTTGCACCAGAATGCAACGAACTGTGGTCGATTGATGTCACTGTATTGTGGGGTCTCTGACTGACAGAACGATATCAAACATGAATGGGTCTTCTTTCATACGCATTGCTGACAAGCACCACAAAGATTTGCCAACAAAAAACAATTGAAACAGACTAACGAACACACACAAAAGTGAAATGAAATCGCAACTCAGTGGAGAGCATGCGTTCCTGAAGCTATCACGCTCAACCTCGAGCATACTGGACATGCATATCTTTCCTTCTAAACTAACAGAAAATTAGTCGCGGGACTCCTACCTGACAGCCGGTACTGGGCCTAAATAAACAGTGTCAGCCAGCTCTGGTCAGCATCACTGGGAACACGGTGGCGGTTTCCCCTACCACGGCCTAGGCATGTTTTTTTTGTTTATCTGTGTGCTCTACGTGCTTGTGAAGCATGCCGAAACTGATTTTATCACAGCCACACCGTGCTTTTAGTAAAGCAAGATTTCAGCATGCCACACATGCAGATGTCAGTTATAAACAATGAATTGCTTCCTACCTGACCTTGCTCTTTCGCCCGTTCGAATCATTTGACACTGATGTCACATATGCACACATCAATGCAAAATGTTGCCGCA
>JADBJO010016390.1:25000-40649 GCA_016801955.1 Conus betulinus | reverse complement strand
TGTGTGTTCAAACTACTTCATATGGTCAGGGAAGCTGCGTTCTACTGCCGCGGTCAGTGTAGTATCTTTTTTAGGTTATGTTTTTTTTTTTTTTTTTTTTTTTATTTTCCTTTATTTTCTGACTTAAGATCTTACACTAGCAGTTACTGAATAAAAGCACACAAAAGATTACCTCAAGTAGTATGGTTATGTGAATCAATTTACTGATATAAAATGTTTAAAGCAGCTTATTCTTTTCTCTGTGTTATTTTTTCAATTTATCCAAAATCTGTTTTTTGAATAAAATCTAGAAATGTCAATATTTCCCCCCAAAGTTTGTGTGATGATACAGAATGGTCATGTGCATGTTTGTGCGAAGTTTCAACAAGATATCTTAATTAGAAGTACTTGGTTGCTATGAACATGTTTTGAAACTTTTCGGCTGCAATTTCTCTTTTCGCTGTATTGACAGGGTCTAAACTTCAAATCACAATAACTTTGCCAAAAAATAGTCCGATTTACAATCTGTCTTTTTTGTTGGAGAGCATTTTTATTGTAGAATTACAAGAATATAAATAACTCAAAAACGACCTCTGGTGCAATGTGACTCATTTTGTGGTGGAGCGTCACATTTGCAAAGCGATTCGTTCTTGTTTTCAAGGTTATGTACCACCAACCTGAGTGAGGAAAGCAGCTTGAAAAATCCAAAAGCTGGATGTTATCTATCTTGACTTATCGACTTAGCCTTTTTAAATGCTAGTATAGATTTCATCCAAGGACGGCAAGTTACACTCACACCCTATGATCTTGGTGGCTGTTTTGACAATCATTTTGAGGGCTGAAACATCCTCTTTTGACATGTTACCAAACCAGACAACTACTGCAAAAGTTAATACACTTTCAATGATTGTTCTGTAGAACTGGATCAGAATGTCCTTGTTGACACCAAATTTTTCAACCGCCAAAGAAAAGTACAAGCGCTGCTGGGCTTTCTTAACGATGTCCCTGGAATTTTTCTCCCATTTTAAATTATCAGAAACGATTAGTCCAAGAAATGTAAACTCACTAATGATTTCCAATGGGTTGTTTTTGATAGTTACTGGGCAAGGGAGCCGTCTTGGTTTTTCTGAAATCTAGAATCTTTTGTTTTTGATACATTTAGCTCCAAGTTGTTTTGGTCGCACCAGCTAACGAGCTCGGAAACGTCATATCTGTAGTTAGACTCGTTACCATTCGTGATCAGCCCTTTCAAGAGTCGTTTTGTCGGCAAAATCTTTTATTTAACCACAGTATTACATTCATGGTGAGTTTTACAATCATGGATGAACAATGAATACAAGACTGGGGACGGAAACACATCCTGGGGGGGCACCAATGTTAAGGGTAAGGGTGGAAGAGAACACATCACCAACTTTAGAAATCTGTGGTCTACATCTGAGGGAATCAAGGATCCAGACACAAACTGATTCAGGGATCAAAAGATGTTTCAAATTCATATAAAGCTTTGAAGGTACTATTGTATTAAATGCTGAACTGTAATCAATGAAAAGTATCCTAACGTACGCGTCTGGATCCAAAAGATGCACTCACCCGACACCAGTCTGCCTCAGCCCTTAACAAGGTCTGTTTGATTCACCAGACCAATATGACCACTCACCCAACATGGAGAAATCCCAATCAAAGGAGAAAATGAAGTAGGTCACTAAGTTTAACCCAGAGACTGTATTGTGCTACATGCAGAAATTAACCACGTTCAACTGTTTTTATCTTTTGCCATTCAGATGAATCGGCAGGGTTTCCCACTTCGGCCGCCCGTTTCATTTTTTTTAAACATTTTTTTTTAAACAATCAGAAAGAAAAATAAGTTACGTATCAAGTGATTATATGACATTTTTTATAGCATAACAAAACCTTTCACACAATTCTGACACACTAGTTTCATATATACTAGAAACATGCACAGTAATTTTATTAAACAAATGCAGAAAACAAAGAAATGAAAAATAAAAATAAAGAGAAGATAATGAGCAAGCTAACAAAATACACACAAAAACACACACACACATGCGCGCACACCACTTGCCCACAACATCACCACCACTCTCTCTCTCTCTCTCTCTCTCTCTCTCTCTCTCTCTCTCTCTCTCTCTTTCTCTCTCAATCAGCTAGGTTAATTCTTCCATGCCAATCTTAGGGTTAACAAGATCACTGCATGAGGTAGGTGGGTAAAGAAAGAGGAGTCCCTATGGGGAGTGGCAGGTGGGGGTGGGGGGTGGGGGCAGGTGGGGGGGGGGGGGGGGGGGGCTGGGGAGAGGGGCTGGGAGAGGGGGACTGGGGTGACTGAGGAAGATGGAGTGCAAAGGAGAAAATGAAGTAGGTCACCAAGTTTAAACCAGAGACTGTATCGTGCTACGAAAGCCCTTTATTTATTTTTTCGAATGATATTGTAGCCCAATACATTCCTCAACTGCTGAATGATTAAAAAAAAAAAAAAATCAAATTCTAATGACTGATTAGGAATTCCGAAGTTGTTTCAGTTAATGGGAATTTTTCCTTTTGGGTTCTCACTTCATATCCCCAAAAGTCATTCGAAAGAGAATTCGCTACAAAGTGAGGTTCCGTGTACGAACGAACGCACATCTCACCCATTAAAATCCCATAGGCCTACTCTTTCACGCCAATAATACCTCTGACCACCACACTCCCTGACACACAACACACACCTACTTCACCCACTTTCCTGCTCACGTCTCCTCCCCCCCCCCCCCCCCCCTCCCCCCTCCCTGCTCTTCACTGCCTTAGTACGACATAATCATCAGCATAATGATGTTGGTCGGAAAATGGAAGAAGAAGAAGACTAGTAATAGTCAGGTCTGTTGGCTGACCTACATTGAAGAAGGCTGAATACGAATGACAAGAACATACAAAGCATGCAACCTGTGTGCCAAATCTAAATGAAAATGAATGGGACAGATTAAACATCCCCATCTGGAAGATCAAGAGAAGACCAGTTTCACTTACCTTCAATGTAAACACCAAATTGAGAACCAGCAGTCACAGTGGCTGGAGAAAAAAAATGGCTGCCAGTAACAGCATAATACGAGTTGCCCGGATGTTGTTTTACAGCAGGCCAACCTGGGAGTCTAGTCAGTCAGCTTAGGTCTAAATGAGAATTTAGATCCCTGATAGCTCAGATGTACACTATATATATCTCCACTGTTTTTTGAGTTCTCACAGTATGTAGGAATAAATCCAGGTTGTTTTGGGTTCGATTTAATCATTATGTGAAATAAAAACATGGGACAAAATCTCGTGAACATATATCATGCTTACAAAAAGTTATTTCCCTTTATGTACTGGTCCCTCTAAGATCTAAATTTACTGTGGTCTCCTTAAGTCATGAAGTACATTGTAAGCTGTAACTCTCAAACGATTGGTCTTTCCTCCAAATCCATTGATCTATAAATAAAACAAAGCCTGGGATCCTCTATAGCTCAGTTGTATTGTCAGTGAGTTGAATGACACAGAGAAAAAGAGGGAAACCTTAAGGGGACCAGAAAACGGTAGCCTTAACTCTAAAGTACAGTAAAAATTTACCTTAGGGGTACCAAATGTCGACCTAAGTAGGCTTTGATTCATATATATATATATATATATATATATATATATATATATATATATGTATATATATGGTCCGTATTAGCTCGCATATATATATATATATATATATATATATATATTTATATATATATGGTCCGTATTAGCTCGCATGTGTGTATGTGTGTGTGTGTGCGTGTGTTTGTGTGTGTGTGTGTGTGTGTGTGTGTGTGTGTGTGTGTGTGTGTGTGTGTGTGTGTGTGTGTGTGTGTGTGTGCGTGCGTGTGTGTGTGCGTATGTGTGTGTGTATGTGTGTATGTGTGCGTGCGTGCGTGCGTGCGTGTGTGTGTGTGTGTGTGTGTGTGTGTGTGTGTGTGTGTGTGTGTGTGTGTGTGTGTGTGTGTGTGTGTGTGCGTGCGTGTGTGTGTGTGTGTGTGTGTGTGTGGTGTGTGTGTGTGTGTGTGTGTGTGTGTGTGTGTGTGAAAATTGGCGGATTGGCGTCACAGACAGAAATGAGAATCATTCGGACTTGCCTACCTAAGCGTTAGTTACTTATGTGTGGTACGGAATTTTCACGCACCCAATCTACGGTTTTTCGCAATCGCCAAAATTGGCGGATTGGTGTTACATGGTCCGTGTTAAGTCGCATATATATTACATATATATATTTATATGTGTGTGTGTGTGTGTGTGTGTGTGTGTGTGTGTGTGTGTGTGTGTGTGTGTGTGTGTGTGTGTGTGTGTAATTAAACATGAAAATGAGAATCATTGGACTTACCTGCTTAAGAGTTAGCTACTTATGTGTGGTGTTCGCAATCTCCAAAATTGGCGGATTGGCGTCACAGAAGAAATGAGAATCATTCGGACTTACCTACCTAAGAGTTTAGTTACTTATGTGTGGTATTCGCAATCACCAAAATTGGCGGGATTGCGTCACAGACGTATATGAGAAGGATTCGGACCTACCTAAGCGTTAGTTACTTATGTGTGGTACGGAGATTTCACGCACCCAAACTACGGTTGTTCGCAATCGCCAAAATTGGCGGATAGGCGTTACATGGTCCGTGTTAGGTATATATATATATATATATATATATATATATATATATATATATATATATATATATATATGTGTGTGTGTGTGTGTGTGTGTGTGTGTGTGTGTGTGTGTGTGTGTGTGTGTGTGTAACGAAAATGAGAATAATTCGGACCTACCTACCTACTTTATAACTCGGAAATGAGAATCATTCGGACTTACCTACCTAAGAGTTAGTAACTTATGTGTGATGTTCGCAATCGCCGAAATTGGCGGATTGGCGTCACATGGTCCGTAGTAGGTCGCATATAACACGAAATGAGAATCATTCCCAGCTACCAACCTAAGAGTTAGTTACTTATGTCTGGTAAGGAGTTCCCACGCACCCAAAGTTCGGTTGTTCGCAGTCGACAAAATTGGCGGATTGGCGTCACAGACATAAATGAGAATCTTTCGGACTTACCTACCTAAGAGTTAGTTACTTATGTGTGTGTGTGTGTGTGTGTGTGTGTGTGTGTGTGTGTGTATATATGTGTGTGTGTGTGTGTGTGTGTGTGTGTGTGTGTGTGTGTGTGTGTGTGTGTGTGTGTGATTATAACACGAAAATGAGAATCATTCGGACTTACCTACCTAGGAGTTAGTTACTTATGTGTGGTGTTCGCAATCTCCAAAATTGGCGGATTGGCATCACAGACATAAATGAGAAACGCTCGGACTTACCTACCGAAGAGTTAGTTACTTATGTGTGGTATTCGCAATCGCCAAAATTGGCGGATTGGCGTCACAGACATAATGAGAATCATTCGGACTTACTTACCTAAGAGTTAGTTACGGTGGCATGTAGGGCAGCAACAAAGGTCCTCCATTCTCGTCTGTTCTGGGCCAACCTCTGGATGGTACCCCATGTGTGGTTCAGGGTCTTCAGCTCTCCCTCTACAGTTCGCCGCCAGGTGTTTTTGGGTCTCCCCCTCTTCCTCCTTCCTTCAGGCGTCCAATGGAGGGCAACACGAGTGATGTTGTCTGGTTCTTTCCTAAGTATGTGCCCTATCCACCTCCATCGCTTTTTTCCTGAGAATTGTTTTCATGCTTTCTTGATGGCATTGGAGAGTAGTTCTTCATTTGAGATGGTGTTTGGCCAGAAAATTCTTAATATTCTTCTAAGGTTCTTTGTGTGGAAGACTGATAGCTTATTTAGGTCACTCTCTGTCATTCTCCAGCATTCTGAGCCATACAGAAGGGTAGAAATAATGCAGCTCTGATATAGTTTGAGCTTGGTTTTGATGCTGTATTGTTGGGACCTCCATACATTGCTTAGCATTCTGAAAGCATTTCTGGCTTTGTTTAGACGTTGTGCAAAGCTGCTGAGGCGGGATGTCTTTTCCTGCATGTGTTGGTGAGTGTGGGAGGCCAATGCCAGATCATCAGCAAAGTCAAGGTCTTCTAAGGCTGAGAAGAGTGTCAATCGTATGCCTCTTGTCTGGTCTTCAGTGTTCGACGCATCACCCAATCTATGGCAAGATTAAAGAGCATTGCTGACATCACACAGCCTTGTCTCACTCCTGTTTTCACTTCAAAACTGTGGTCACTGTTTCCGACTCTGCATGTGAAGTTGTCATAGAAGCTTTTGATGAGAAGGACTATCTGCTGCGGTATCCCATACATTCGTAGTATGCGCCATAAGCTGTCTCTGTGGATGCTATCAAAGGCTTTCTCAAAATCCACAAAGTTGATGTACAGTTGTCTCTGCCACTCTGTGCACTGCTCAATTATGTTACGCAGTACAAATATCTGGTCAGTGCATCCTCTTCCTTTTCGAAATCCTGCTTGTTCTTTTCTCAGTTGTTTATCCACTGCATCTGATATTCGCTGAATGATGATCTTTGCAAGGATCTTACTTGGAATTGACAGGAGGGTGATTCCACGCCAGTTGTTGCAATCTTTAAGTGTTCCTTTCTTGGGGATCTTCACAATTATTCCCTCGGACCAATCATTTGGTATCTTCTTTTCTTCCCATATAGTTATAAAGAGTGGCAGAAGTATTTGGGCCGCAAGATCTGGATCTGCTTTGAACACTTCAGCACTGAGGTTGTCTTGTCCAGGGGCTTTTCCGTTTTTTAGAGCTTTAATGGCAGTCACGATTTCTTCTTTTGTTGGGTGGTTCAGCATTGATGTCAAGGTCATCTTCCGCAACTGGAATGTCGGCTTCTCTAAGAGGTGGTGGTCTATTCAGTGTCTCACTGAAATGTTCTGCCCATCGAGTTTCCTGTTCTGCTTCTGTTGTTAGCAGTCGCCCCTGTTTGTCCATGATCGGTGTATCTGCTGTTCCACGATATTTGCCGCAGATTATCTTGGTGATCTTATATACCTTTCCTTGTTCTCCTTTGTTGGCTGCATCTTCTGCTTCATCTGCAAGGGATTCCATGAATTCACGTTTGTCAGCCCTTGATTTCTTCTTCACAGCTTCATTTGTTTCCTGGTACAGCTGTTCATACTTTTCCTTCAATCGTTTAGATTTTGCCTCCATCTTCTGCACCTTCAGGGCTCTGCGTTTTTCAATGAGCTCCCATGTGTTTGCTGTTATCCATTCTTTCTTTTTCTGTTGTTGTTCTGAGACAGGTCTCACTGGTTTTTCAGGTAAGCTGTCTTTACATGTTCCCATTTGGTGTTGACTTCATCCGAATCTGGCTGTGTGTGGTGATCTAGATCTGCCAGTGCTTGAAATCTGTTCTTCAGCTGCAGAACAAAAGTATTCTTTACTGTGGGGTCTTTCAACTTTTCTGTGTCAAACCGTTGCCTTCCCGTTTTCCTGATTCCTGTTTTCCTGAGTTTCACTTTCAGTACTGCTACCACAAGGTGGTGATCGCTGCCAACATCTGCTCCCCGGTTCACCCTGACATCATGGAGTGAGCGTCTCCAAGTCCCATTTATCATTAGATGATCAATTTGATTTCTGTCCCTTCCATTAGGGGAATGCCATGTCAGCTTATGGATGTCTCTGTGTGGAAAGAGGGTCCCTCCAATGACAAGATTGTAGGTGGTACATAGTTCTAGCAGCCTCTCGCCATTTGTATTCATGATGCCACAGCCCTCTTTTCCCATGGCTCTATCGTAGTTGGTGTTGTCACTTCCTACCTTCGCATTCATGTCTCCCATGACAATTTTTAAATCGTGCCTTGGAATATTTTCTAGTTCAGCTTGTAGCTGCTCGTAGAATTCATCTTTGTCTTGTTCGTCGCTGTCATTTGTGGGGGCATAACACTGGATGATAGTAGTGTTGATCTGTTTCCCCTCATCCTGATCTTGATGATTCTGCTATTGACAGGTTTCCACTCTATCAAACTGTTTTCTACTCCTTTCTTTAGGATCATGGCTACTCCTTGAAAGTGTTGGTCGTCATCCCTACCTGAGTATAGCACTGTCTCACCTGTGCTAGTTTTTAGTCTTCCAGAACCTGTCCACCTACTTTCACCTATCCCAAGGATGTGTAGTTTGTATCGTCTCATCTCTGCGGTAACCTGTGCTAGTTTTCCTGTGTCATACATCGTTCTCACATTCCAGAATCCAATCCTGGTTTTGCATTTGGTGTTCAGTACTTCCATCTTCCTGTCAGTGGCTTCCTTTCGGCTTTCACCACTGTCATTCATACGAGTATCTTCCGATGACTCTGGAAGCCCACACACCCGAGTTTGGGTTCCTTTGTTGCTGTTTCCGTAACAAGAGATTTTCTTTACGGGACAGAGTTGTTAGCCCTGTGCCCAACCCCCAACCTGGAGGACCAGTGGATCACTCTTCGTCTGGTCCCTACCCTTTGACCTGTCCGGCTTGGGTGGCCCTACCAGGAGACGAATCTCCCGCCGGCATAGCTCTCAGGGTCATCGGAGACACGCAAGCCCCCCAACCACGGCAAGGTTGTGATCCTATGGGAGGCAGCCATGAGTGATGCGATGAATTCGTTTCCCCCGGTTGTAACATAATCATGAGTAATGTTGTGAATCTTTTCCAGCCTAACAGGAAGTGTGAGTGTACACACAAGTTAGTATAATCAAATTAGTTAATAATTACACGTTATGTTGTTCATGTGCTATAAAAAAAATCCATCTGATTGTTTTTTAAATGTACACTTCCCGCTAACTTCCTGTTTATGCTGCTATGTTGTAGGGTGGTGTGTGTGAGTGAGTGAAAGAAAGATTAATCTGGTGAGATATGCAAACAACTTATACACCCTTAGACATCCATTCGAGAGATTTAACAGATCTATTTATAAGCACCCCTCACACCAATCTGTAACAGTGTTTTTGTTTTGTTTTGTTTTGTTTTTCCCAACTTCGGTGTTCAGTGGCGCCTGTTCTTATCCAGCATATGCAGGACACCACCTACTAAGCCCACTACTGACAACAATAATTGCTTAGTCATACAGCCAGTGTGAGCAAGATCTCCCTCCGGAGGGCGCCACCATGTCCATCCAATGACAGCGTCCATGGACCTGCCGATACCGATTACTCTGAATGAACCAAACCAAGGCCACAGACATGGAGTGGACATCCCAAACTAAGTCACCATGAGAGCAAGGCATGAACGTCCACAGAACTTAGGACTTTTTATGCTGATTGATGAGAATAAGGATGATGAAGATGATGCCATGGATTTCCGTTTCGGTCTGAGACTGCATGACATGGCTGTACTCTACACTTCCTTTCATATTATATCCCAGCATCAACCTGGCCTGAAAGATACAGACACCTGCAGTGTTGGTCAGGAAATTTGAGCAACACTGTCAGACATGCATTCATTATGTGGATGAAACGCGGCTGTGTGGTGCCAGTCTTCCCAACTGAACCCGTAGCAAACTCAGTTCTGGGTAGGAGCCAGTTGGGGCAGAAAAAACCCCACGTGACTCTAATGGGAATTCAACCAGCGACCTCCCAGCCAGGAGTCTGCAATGCTAGCTATTTCACCATGGTGGCTGGTCAAGTAATTCTTTTCTTAATCTGGCGGGCAAGAGTGGTATATTTTTCACTCACATAGATGAGCTCTTCTTCAATCTGGCTTCCATGGCAGAGAGAGAGAGAGAGAGAGAGAGAGAGAGAGAGAGAGAGAGAGAGAGAGAGAGAGAGAGAGAGATAGTTCAGTCCTAATTTGTGCCGATGAACCTGGGTGGAGTAATGTGTCTTCTCAGGTTTCTCTTCCTCTTGATTTCTGAATTTGTGACCAGAGTTGGGAGTGGATTGGTGTTGTCATCTCAGGGAAGGAATATTTTCTCTAATAGAGTTATGTTAAAGTTTCACCTCCACCCTCTCTCTTACTAGTTATGCAAGGAGCTACATTTTATTACTAGTAATCGAAAGAAATCTTTGTTTTCTTGGGAATTTTGAAACTACTGGAGCGCCTAAGAAGTGTTTCTCTTAGATTTTAGACTTAAACGTACTTGCAGCTCTGTGAGACAGAATTGGAGACAAGTTCAAACATTCAACACTGAATGAACAACCAAGAAACCAAGACCAGGTAAGTACACCGCCACACATCAGCTTTACTTGTTTGTACAAGGATGAAATATTCAGATGAATTTTACAGTTTCACTTCAGACTGATGTTTTTTGGTTCCCACTGCTTCATCACTGAGAAAGTGAAAGCTCTGGATGAGTCAAGTTGAGGTCCATTTGGAATACCACAACTTGTCTGATGTTGGAGAAGACAGTTAATAGCTCTCTCTAGTTGCTGGTGACTGATCGCTCCTCTGCAGACTGGCTGATCAGGTGCTGCATGGTGGTGTCTGTCCACTACCAGGCATGTCCCAGGGCTGCAATACAGAACCTGGTTTGTAGTTATGTAGCTGACAGTCTGGTTGTCGAGTTGTCACACTTGGCCTCTGGCTTTCAGTAAATGTCTTAGATCCCAGCAAACTTAGGATTAAACTAGAATAAATATACCTGCCATAAATACCAGTCTCTATTTTCCCTCATAGTTTGAATTAAACAAGGGATAGGAGCCAGTAATACAAAGGCTAAATACTGGAAGTAAAATATCACTTCAATGTGCACGTGCGCGCGCGCGTGTGTGTGTGTGTGTGTGTGTGTGTGTGTGTGTGTGTGTGTGTGTGTGTGATAAGAAATTAAGTTGAAGTAATTTGGAATACACCTTACCCAAGTACACATGTTGTAAAGACTTAGAGTCACATAAAACAAATTATTCCAACAGTCAACAATATTCAGAAATCAACTAAACAGTTGTTCACCTGGTACAAGCCAACTGCTTTTCCCAGAATTCTCAGAATTTATCATTCAGTTATTATCTTAACAGACAGTATTGAGTACTGGCATAAGTCAGAGGGTTAACAAATAATATTACTCAAGCATCTTACTAGCCTTTGCCAAGTTGTGACAACCAAACTATTAGAATAAAGTACCCCTTCTTCATCCTGACATATGTTCCCAAGTATTGGCATAAAGTCATTTGTCAAGATACATGGCATGCATACAAAACAATGCATAGTTTCAAAATTTAGAAAACATAATTTCAGCTTACAGTTCTTCTGGGAAATAGTGAACCTTACAACATAGGAAATTCAGAGGATGTGGAGATGATCGTTCCCTTCTCTGATTTATCCTTGTTGTGTTTGTGGCTACTCTGTGTTGATCAGTGTACAGCAGATCAGTAAAAGGCAGTAGTAAATGTTCACAGTGAGTTTCCCCTTTTTGTAGGCTGAGCCACCTATTCCGTTTCCTGTACTGGTTGGCTCTGTGTCAATAAAGACAAAGAAAAGGAGGGGGGGGGGGGGGTAGAGAAGAAGAGTAGGGGGGGGGGTCATCCCCATCCACTTACAGTGGGAGAGAAAAAGGGTAGAAGATTCGAGAACACTCTTTCTTAGCAGTGTGCCTCTATGTTGATTCACAAAGCGCTGTTTAAACTGAATTGCGGCATGCACAGGCAGAGTGTGTAACAGCCATGGTGGTGGTGAAAGGGAAAGAAAGGGAAAGAGCGTGATTCTTTGTCTCAACCTGTGATGACCAGTCCTCACGGGATAAGAAAGTGGGGAAGAAAGGGAAGAGAAGGAAGAAATGGAAGTGTGTGTGTGTGGGGGGGGGGAGTGGGGGGAGGGTACTTCAAACAGACTGCTGGAAGAGTAAGGGGGATGGGGGTTCAGGGGTGGGACTGCAGTTTCATCATTATTACCATTTGAGAGACAAAGGAAGAGAGAAAGAAAAATGGGGAAAGGAAGGGTAGAAAAAAAAAAGGGGGGGGGGGGATATATGTGTACAGGAAACTGGTGTGTAAGCAAATGGTGTGGTGGGCATCAATTTCAACATGTGACAGGATTCAGTCCCAATTTTAGAATTTAGCTGTGCACTCCCAATCATCAATGCCATCCAGTAAACCTCTCTTACATACTCAGTATATGTGGCTGCTGCTGTTCAAGACTGCGACTTCGGGCTTCCTTCCATGTGGTACTAGGTATCTGAAGCTTCATGTGGTGTGATTCCTCTGGCATTGGTAACCGCATGCACGATCTCCCTAAACACGTGTTTGTGTCTCCATGTGAACATTCCCTGGAGCAGCGCTGCATTCACAAGCCCAGAAAAGACTCACCATTTGCTCTAACAGAGTGAAACATACAGGGTGATCTAGCTTCCACTGATTAAGCCACTGTCAAATGTAGAAGTAAGTGGCCACATACAAATGATAGGGTGAAGCCAAGACAAAGAGTATCCTGATGATAGTTTCATCCTAGATCAGATTTATCTAGAATGCGTTGTTCCCACAAACATCTTGCCCCTGTTAACTTTTGGATTATTTTGGTACCCTCTCCTTTCTTCAGCTTATGCATTTCCACAGTTCTCTCATTCTGGTTTGTCTTTCCCTTTACACCACCACTTCATTTGTGTTAATGCTAGAACCAGCCTGCTGGTTTGTGACTTTTAAAGCCACGTTTCCTTTTCCACTAGGCAAGGTTTGCTTCTTTGTTGTTAAAAACAATCAACAGCAACACAAAATACCCTCTTTGTATATGAAGTACATAACCTGTGTAACTGATTTAGTGTCAGTCTCTTGGAGGTGACATCAGACTTCTTAAGAGCTCCCCAGCTGTTCATGTACTGCTGAGTTGCAGCCCTGGTTTCTTTCCGACCAGTCACGCTTTGAAATTGCTCTGCACTACTTCAAAGAATACAGAGACCTAGAGTTCTGGGCAAGTGCTGAAGCAGAAGCCTTCATCTGCAAAGCGTGCAAATTCGACACTGACTGCAAAGCGTGCAAATTCGATAAAGTGAGAACAACCCAAGTCAGTTCTCTTTGCGTGTCTTCTTAAAATGCAGCCAACAAACTCGTAATGCCCTTTGGACTCACATCATGCATGTGCACATTAGACACCAGTCAGAGAGAGAGAGAGAGAGAGAGAGAGGAGAGAGAGAGAGAGAGAGAGAGAGAGAGAGAGAGAGAGAATCAGACAGATAGACAGTGTTGTCGAACATATGAACAATTATTAAAAGCAAACTATTGATACCTGCCTGACCTCCTGTGATGGTGTTGTGTGTTTGTTCCACAAAAGAACGACGTAACGTGGATGACACAATCACCTGACATAGCGGTCTGCTGTAGTTTGAAGTTTGTATTTTCTATGGTGCTCAAAAGAACACCCCTTTTTTTCTTCACATGCAACTTCCCTGCATATCTTTGTAATGGGACACGTTTAGTCATTGTGTTTGTGAAATGGGCATGTTTCTGTTGTTGGGTTACTCTCTCTCCTAATGGATACAGGCCGCCTAGTTACCAAGAGTCCCTCTCAGTGCCACATGTTTCCTTTTGTGTCCTGCACCTTTTGTCTTTACAGCACAAGGTTCTGTGTCAAGTTCACCTAAGACAGTAGGAACCTGAACAAGCCCAGAGGTCGAAACACCTCGTGTTTTCTCTTGGAATTTGTTTGTCTCTTTTGTTCAGCAGAATTGTCATTTTTGTCGTTAAAAACATTGTTTTCTGGATTAGCAGAACAGTTATAAAACATCAACAATTTAACAACTGCTGGTTACCAGGTGACTTAAAGCCTCTAAACTGCTATTGACCTCGATTTGTCTGAAGAGACCCCCGCCCCCACCCCAATCCCACCTCCCCTCCTTAGCCCTAAAAAAGCCCGTTCACTGTGGTTGTGGTTTTTACTTAGAAACACTGGTTGTGAAATCTAAACAACTTTGAAAAAAAATGAGTTAAAAGGCTCCACTCTAAAACGTTGACAAACGAATCACAAGACGAATCGTGACATATTTCGACCTTTTAGGTCTTCTTCAGTTAAGATGGGTGCACCGAATTGGATGAAGAACAGTGATTGCTCATTCATTTCCCCTGTTCTGAGTGTTGTGTATCTTACCTGAAGAAGACCTAAGACGTCAAAAAACGCGTCATGGTTTGTCTTGCGAGTCGTTTGTTTATGGTTGTGGGCTGAGCCTTATAAATTTGCAAACACTGATTCAAATCAACAGTAATGACATTCCTCATGGCATGAGGAGTGACAGTATGGAATTAAAAGAAAGAAAGAAAGATGAGAGGGGGAACCCTTCTCCTTCTGCAGCTTTACCTGTTCCTGGTACTGAGCCTGGTGCCCACTGAATGGTAGGTTGACAGAGGGAGTGCTTAAGCCATAAGCATCCGCTTCCACACTCAGGACTATGATTTCAACTGCTATGCTCTAAGCTTTGAAAGAAACCCTTCTTGTGGGTGCATTTCTTTCAAAAACAGTTTTTAAAAAAAAATATGGATTTAGGCTTGGTACCATGTGAGACTAGTTTTGTAATCGTGTTAAACACAAACTTCTACAAACATCCGTTTCATTGGAACAGTTCTATTTCCTGCCCTTTTTTTTTTTTTTGCTTTTTTAACAATGCAAAATAAAAACAAAATCTACAACTAGTGTTATTTGTGCTTTTGTTTTTATATCCCACTGCACCTTGCTTTGAAACCTTTTTCTGAGAAATATCAAAATCCTATTTTTTTCTTTGAAAATCAGTATGTTTGTTAGTAGCTGATTTTGCAGGTTTTCATTTTTAATCATTCAGCCAATCAAAAAAAATCAACAGTAGGATTGCAGGCTACTTCTTGCGGCACTCTTGAATACTAAGAAAAGGATACGTTTTCTTTCATTCATGTAAATGTTGTAAACAGACAGACAAAAATAAACAACAAACAAGTTTGCTATAACTCTGACTCAAACAAGAACAAACATACGGGCTCCTTAACTCCAAAGGAATAACTGCTTACGACATCGAATCGCCTAGCAGATATGACAGCACACAGCACACAGAGCAAACAAGGAAACACCCCAAAAAGGGATGTTCAAAGCTTACCTATATACACGGTGCCGGCACAGCAGCAACAACTAGGACAGTGAACAAATATAATTAACATTTTATTCAAGACTAGCGGTTTTTGTTTCTTTGTTTGTTTGTGTGTTTGTTTGTTAGTTTTCCACTCGTACATTCCACGACAATTGTCACAGGTACCTCAACTCTTTGCGCTGGGAGAGTGGCGCTGTGGTTTTCTTCGTGCCGAGGTTATTGTCGTTATCTTGGGATTCAACAGGAAAGGAATCTTGTTTCACCTGGGACACTTTTACAGACACAGTAAACGCAAAGTTCTGTAGCGATCCGGCTAGGGGCTTTGTATGTGAAATGCCTCAACTCTCTGATTACCACAACGTCATAGCACCTGTCACGCTTCCTGTACCCAGGAACACGACCACGTCACGTGTTCGTCTCGAAATTTGTCCCATGCAGCATCTGACTCACGAACTACTGGCCTGTTATTTGAAAAGTCGGTGCAGGGAACTGGGGAACACTGAGACATGGTACAGGGTGACTTGTAGTATGGCCCAGGGATTGACACAGCCCTACTTTTATTGTGATCTATCTGGCGAATTCGTGCCTTACAGTCTGGTGTGTGACTTTCAAGAGATTGTTCAGGTGGACGTGATGAAGACTTCTGTGAGCATCCGGTATGCAAGGAAGGCTTACTAGACTGTGGATTGGGTCAGGTTGGTGATCTGGCATTCCACTGA
>JADBJO010016390.1:0-17500 GCA_016801955.1 Conus betulinus | reverse complement strand
TCAGATACTTTTACACAGGCTGAACAATCCCTTTTGGAAGGATGTTCTGAAACACTATAAAACGTTCTGTCGAAAAATGTTCCTCAAAATATCCATGATTTTAACTTTGAGTTTATATTCTGTAACACTGACATATTGAGAGCTAGACATACTATCTTCTTGAAAAGCTGGTTTGATTAAAACATATACTATATTTATCAACTACTAGATGAGGAAGCGAACATTTACAGTTATCAGCGCTTCCTGCGTGAATACCCCGACATTGTAACAGATTTTCTTACTTATAATGGAATTATCCAAGCTAAAAAAAAAAAACTATCAAATCAGGAGGGGTGTTCAGCCTATCGCTGGATACAAGACGCAAGGGAATTTAACTTGGAAACTAATTTATAAAGGGAATAAATGTGTGCAACAAGTATGTAATGATGGGCAAAATATCGCCACAGGTATAGCCAAGTCGAATAGACAATTTTTGAACTTAAACTGGAAAAATATTGTCCAAACGTGCATGTACACAAGTTCAGATGTCCCAGCTAAGATGGCTACATACCCGCATTATGCATAGAATCTTACCGACTAATCAGTACTTACATTTACGCCAAGTCATCGACTCCCCTATTTGTGATTTTTGTGAAAATGAAGAAGAAACAATTGAACATTTATTGTGGAATTGCCCCTTTACTGATGATTTCTGGCTGGGTCTTCAGAGAATTATTGTTCACCAAGTAACTAAGTGTACAATTTAAGGTTTTCCTAAACATGATTTGTTTGGAGCAGATGGACACATTGTCTCAGATCAAATAATGAATTTAATCATGTTATTGGCAAAATTATATATTTACAAATGTAAATGGAGAAAGACGATTCTACCTGTAAATGTATTCCTTGCTGTTTTGAAAGACAGGTATGGTTTAGAAAGATG
Source organism: Conus betulinus (assembly GCA_016801955.1). Lineage (NCBI taxonomy): Eukaryota > Metazoa > Mollusca > Gastropoda > Neogastropoda > Conidae > Conus > Conus betulinus. Next base: position 16,578 of record JADBJO010016390.1, on the reverse strand, counting down.
CCGGTATGTTAATATTAGTAAACGTGACAAGTTTAAGCAAGCTTGGTACCCATATGAAAACCTTGTATCTTAGCTTAATGTCAAAATACCTGTGCCTCAAACAGGAAATAGTGTGTGCGTGCGTGCGTGTGTGTGTGTGTGTGTGTGTGTGTGTGTGTGTGTGTGTGTGTGTGTGTGTGTGTGTGCATGCGTGCGTGCGTGCGTGTGTGTGCGTGCGTGCGTGCGTGTGTGAGTGCGTGTGTGATAGTACTGCTACTGTTTGTTTATATATTTATTTGTTTTGCTCCATTTTCTTTCTTCTTCCCATTCAAACTATTTGTAAAATAAGGGGGAAAAGTTCTCTCCCTTTATTCATCTTGAATGTTTGCATCCTCTGGAAAATTAGCGACATTACTGCCATTGATTGTAATTTTGTGCGTATTAAGTTCGTTATAACTTTTACATCGTTGCACTATGTCCAATGTTGCTAATATAACTGTACTTTTTCATTGACACAACATGTTGATGAACAAATGAGAGTATGAATGCAGGAATTGTGGAATGGTGGGATGAGAGAGAATTGAATAAAAATAATTAATAAAAAAAAAAAAATAAAAGATTAAGACTGCCATACACATACATGTGCGATTAGACTACAGCTTTTGCAGGTCTTCAGCACGAGGTAATATGCCTGACGTACATTCTTGTGCGGCAAGCTTAAAATTCAATGGTAATTCATTCTAAACATCGTGTCTGTATTTGCCTAAAGGGTCTTACTAAAAGAATACAGACTGGGAAGGCACATAACAAGATTCGAGTAAAAACTAAACGGTTAATATGTGGCGATTTCAATGCTCATTCACCATTTTGGGTATAAGAATGTATAACAATTAACAATGACATATTATGGGGAAATTGGTCGATTTTTTCTATACGACGGGAAGGTAACGAGAATTTCTGACATACCAAACCAAAGGGCGACTACAATAATTTCTGTCTTCATGTTCACTATTTCTTGTCCCTAAATATACTTGGTGAATATATACTGATACACTAGGTGGTGATCACCTGCCAATTGTTTTTACTCTCAATGAGCAGTCAGACCAGTGCAATCAAGAGAAAGACAATATCCCCACATTCAATGACAAATGGTGCCCTCTGGGATACATAATTATGTAAAGCCATTTTTGTTAGACGTTTTGAAGCAGATGTTAGTTCTTTACCACCTCAGTATCGGACAGAACAGTGAGGAAATTGACACATGGGTAGACAGTACCCATATAGCCGTGGTTTAGATGGTGCGAACTATCAGAGTCCTATTACCAGTCGTCCTTTGGATTAGCCTCAAACTGCTCCTTATTCAAAACGAGCCAGACGAATTCCTGTGTGCATTTCTATTCGCATCCAATGTGAGGTTGTGGTGTGAATGTGAATGCTGGAATAAAGGATGTACTTTTTGTGCTGGACATATGGTTTCATGTATTAACAAACCAACTAATTGTCCTTTGCATACATTCATCACGCCAGTGATTGGTCAATGTACTTTTGTGCAGGACATACGACTCATGTATGCGCAAAGGAGTTGATTGTCGTATGCACAAATTCATCAGGCCAATGACTTGTCATAATATTTTTTTTGAAAACGAAGTATCTGGAATTCATATTGAAAAGTCTACGATACATCGGTACATCTGAATATTACGCACGCACCCACACAACAAAAACAACAAAAAACAAAATCAAATTGGACTCGGTTCATCTTTTGCAATGTCATAGATACTTCAGATCTTCTACTTAGCAATTATGTTAGATCTGTTTCCCTGAAAATGGTCTATTGCAGTTAATGGCATTAGATCACCCCATGATTGTCAATGTTTTCGAAGTGTGTCCTCAGAAATTTGTAACACGTTCAAAATGCAGTATATATATATATATATATATATATATATATATATATATATATATATATATATATATATATATATATGACTAAAATGAATATGTTAATTAGAGTATGTGTATCAGGTTCTCAGTGCTTCACCTGGTGGGAACTTTAGAAACCTAACAGCTGGATAACACACACACACACACACACACACACACACACACACACACACACATGCACGCACGCACGCACGCATCTCACGCACCGCATCGCATCGCACGCACCGCACGCACGCACGCACGCACGCACGCACGCACGCACGCACGCACGCACACACACACACACACACACACACACACACACACACACACACACATACACACACCGAGTAGGAAACAAAATGTAAGAAATTTACCTGCTTTTGTACAGGTTATATACAGACACCAGGACTGGATGGATCGACCCCATGTCAAATAACATTGAGAAGCTGTGTCACCCTGACCAGACCACTGGAACACGTCATCTTCCTGACTACTATCGACTGGCAGACTCATGGTGTGATAACCGTCTGTCATGGTCAGTGTGGTACCCAGCAGAGATTGCTTACAACGCTCAGATCCTACCACCCCCCTTTGTTTTCTGTTCCCTGATGACTTTGGCCATGCAAATAAGCAGAGAAACTCACATGTCCTTAATGTTTTCCAGGCGTACAATACCTTCCCGTGGTGGGTATCCCCACTGTGATCAGTTTAGCCTTCGATTCTCTTTCCATGTAAAATACTTGAAACCTTACGCATATTTTGTTGATCCACTGGAAAGACGAAAAGTCTGGAATTGCTCAGAGTCAGTGTGGCCTGATCTGTTTAAGCATTTTCCATGTGATCTCAAGCCCCATGTGCAGAGGGTGAAGACGAGGCCCATTGTCCATACTACTTCTCCGACAAATGTGGACAGGGAAAGGTGTGAAAATAACGTTCCACTTAAAAGAAAGTTTTTCTTTTATCATTTATTAATTCATGTTTTATTTATCATTCGGTTTTTGTTGTTGTTGTTGTTGTTGTTGTTGTTGTTGTTTTGGAGCAAAAGGACTTTCCTGCAGTGTAGCACAGCAAGTTCTGATCCTCATATTTCAGCACCTTACTGTATAGTAGACAGGACTTGAAAATCAACGGTTCCATAAACACATAGCAATCCTTATTTTCTAACCGTGATCATCTCTGCGTAATGCAGGCCACAGTACTATTATTCTTCTCGTAATATTTTTTTCACAAGCAGCAGAAAAAAAAAGAAAAAAAAAACCCTAAGCAAACAGAAAGTAAGTCCTGCAACATATTGTTAATACATCACAAAGAGAAGTACCTGGACATTTTCATGTTTGTTTGCGTTACTATTTCTTTAGAGGGGGAGAACGATCGATTCAGTCCACTGTTCAGGGAAAGTTCGATTGTTGAAAAAAAAATAAAAGATGAGACCAAATTAAAAAAAAAATCAGATCTACTTCCGATTTACCACTAATTCCTAATTCACCAATAATGCCATCGAATCCAGCAGCCTTGCAATTTTAAATTTTTCTAATGGTAAACATCGCTTCATCTGTGGAAATTTTCGTTATGGCAAACATCACTTCATCTGTGGAAGTTGGACAGTTCAAGATACTCACTTCTACGTATTCATCTTCTCACTGAAGTGCATCACCATCCTCTGCTAAAAGTGCTTTGAAGTGGTCGTATCAACACTACTGGAACTGACGAGGTTGTTTTCTTTAACAAAATATCTCACGCACAGGGTATCAGTGTTTCTGACTTTCCATAGATTGCAATAGTTATTTAACAAGCCATTACTGAATTCCCTTTTCTTTCCCTTTAGTGAACGCTTGTAATCGGGCCTTGCGCGACTCTAACAGTCGTGATCATCTGTCCCTAGCGTTTCTTTGAATTCGTTTAGTACGCTGCATACGATTATTTTTTTAATAAGCTTCGCTTTTCACATCAAACCAACCTTGATCTGTATCTTGTTTCCCACTGTGAATGTGTATCTTCACACATTCAACCGCTTCCTTAATACATCCGTTGAAAGGCAGCCTCAATGCCAGTTTGAAGCAGACTAATTTTAATTAATTGTTCTCTCAAAGTATGATTTAGACGAATGATTATAATAAGCATTAGCAACATTCATTCTTCATTCCAAATATTCTTCTCTATGGCCATGTCAGTTGTATTTATCACATTGCCTTCCATGCCATCTGAACAATGTATATGAACAGTAACAGGCACGGGAACAGAGTCGATTTGTTCGCAACACATTTGCCTCGCAGAAATCGTATCATAACGAAAACCTATCACAAGGTATCACAAGTAATCCGTCGCACTGACCTGCAGTCTGACACGAACGTGTAGTGATCTCGGCGGTCACGATGACACATTCCATCAAATATAGATACATTTATTGTAGTGGACACATTCATCAACAGTTCACCATAGTTATTAAAGGACATATCTGGTGGGTATCTATCTGTGCTTATAGAACGACCGGCATGTTGAAATTTTAATATTCCATTGCTATTGTATTTGTCATGGTGATGAGATACATTCAAGATTCGGCTGTTAAGATTAGCACATAGTAATAAATGAATGGATGCCATCATGAAATAGCAAGGAATCAATAAAGTAATCACTCAAACGTGCAATGTGTATAATATGGAGAACTTTCAGGATAAACATAACAGCATGCATACAACACATCATAGTCAGTGAATGGTATTTGCCTATAATAGACGCAGCAACATTGTGAGACTTAATGTCTGCTTGTTTGACATAAGGTTCCAATTCACTTTAAAAAAAATAAAACAGATAATACCTCTTGGTTGCCTCCCTCTTTGTGAAACTTGACTGCTGGAAAGTAGATACTTTTACAGTAAGAAACAATAGAAGAAATATTGTGTTTGACAAATTTGTTTGACAAGAGAAATAAAATCAAATGACCAGTCAAAAAAAAATCATTATCTGTTAATTTATAAGTGAGTTCATGTTAATATATAATCCATTATCATTATGTTGATATACAATCTGTTATCTTTCCAATGTAAGAAGAAATGAATGGTTCAGTTTTCACATCAAATTTGTTATTTACATCATCATCATCATCATCACCATCATCATCAACAACAACATCACCTTCACCACCACCTCCACCATCGTCATCATCAGAATTCATATGCCTGTCTAGTTTTGCATCTTCAAATATACCTGTGTCACGCACTGCTTCACACGGTAGGATAACAGCTTGAGGAGCATTACAACACGAACTGTTCTATAGCGTTACTTTCAAATCACGACTTCACATTCATGTACTGTGTCAACAGTAGTTTCCCTGGACAGCAACGTCAGTACTCCATAATCTGTACGCCCTGGTGAACATAAACGTTACAAGAAGGATAACATTTGAGCTGGCCAGAGAGAGAGAGAGAGAGAGAGAGAGAGAGAGAGAGAGAGAGAGAGAGAGAGAGAGAGAGAGACTGGAGGTAGTGTTACCATTTGATTGTAGAATAAGGCGCACTTGAACAAACCATCTATGTAGTTTTGATGAAAAAGACATCGTCAAGAAAGATTTATACTTTGTGGGATTTGTTTGTGTGTTGATCATTTCCCTCCTAGTATAACATTGACTTGTTAACATTTCAGTAGATACCAGCTTTTATCAGTGTGTGTATTATGCATAGGAGTTACGAGGGGGTGGAATTCAGATAGGCTAGAGACTATTACTAACGCAAAATGAAGTGACTATTTTTGGTGTTGTTGTTTGTTTTTAGTTCTACCATCAATTCAGTCAAAGTCTGAAGTTCAGAACTGCGTCAACTACAGACAACCAGTGATTATAGACTGAAACTGCTCATCAAGTAAATGTTAAAGGTTTTTCCTGTGTGTATTGTTGATTCATTTTGACTGGCGGAGTGCGATTATTCCGGTATTTCCGGCAAGACAAAAGTCTTAACGCATGTCAGGCATGCGCAAAAACACTTCCCTTTTCGACGTATGTCAGGCATGCGTAAAAGCACTTCCTTTTTCGAGTAACACGCTAGCAGTGAAGACGCACTCTCTGCTCCACGAAAAAATTCTTGTCGCCCAAGCAAGATAAGTCTTGTGCTCTGTCTCGCCTATACTTTGCCTTTGGTAAAGATTGCTTGTGTTCGCATTCTTGACTTTATCGGCGTTTTACCCCACGCCAGGTTGTTTGGTTTGGCGTGTTATGAAATGCGATTATATAATTGTTGGCGTTGTTTCTCCCCGCTGGATTTTGATATCTTGAACATGAGTTACCCACATCACTGCCGGATACCTGTTCTAAGTTAACTCTATCAACACAGACCCTGGTTCTGCCCTGTGTGCCCAGATAACACTGCAGTCACAGCACCCAAATCTCTCCCCAGGGCACCTAATATTGACCATTTTTAATTCATTTTCCTTAAAAGCCTAAAGGCGACGGTAACTTTATTTTTGTACGGTAAAATAGATATATCTTTTGTCTTCTTGATGATTAATGATTTATAAGTCAAAATACGTATTTTGTTGTTGTTTGATTTAGTTGACATGGCATACTTCGAACAAGGAGCACTGATTAAGTGATTGAAGGCGCCAATGGGTTGGTTGCTTTGCCTTGAAGTTAACCAACGAAATCGACTGTTAGTAGCCTGTTAATGGGTTTCATACAGAGGAAGGCCTGCATCTGTATGCTGACACCACTGTTTAACATTATCCAGGAAATTCTCGCGACGTGTCTTATGACAGAGCGTTTCCACGAGTATTTTCGCCCCACGTCGCCGCCTGGTAAGACGGACGCGGCGATCGTTCTCGCGGCGTTTGCGAAAAAAAAAAGTTAAGAAAAGCAAACAAAGAAAAAGTTATACAATGTTAACTTTGTTTCTTCTTTTCCCTAACCTATTCCAGCTTGAGATCTTTTTCAGCTGCCCCAGCCATTTCCTTCACAGTTCTGGTCCTTTTCTTAACAGATATCCCGAGCTAGTAGTAGTAGTAGTAGTAGTAGTAGTAGTAGTAGCTGTACTGATGGCTTTACTTTGTGTATATAGTACTCCAATATCCTTTTTTAGTGTGCTGTTTTGTGTGTTGATTCCAAGTCTGTTTTGCAATCACTGCAAACTTGGGATTGTAAGGCCAGAAAAAAATTACTATATGAAATAAGGTACCTGATACACTGTATCAGGGTATATGCATAGACTTCTGTTGGATTCCTTCACATTGTGGTCTCAGAGGGAATGAAATAGCAGACAATCTAGCTAAACGTGGTGCACAAAACTGTCCAGAATGTGTGCTAAATTTGCCATTACATCCTTCCATTCAACCCGGATCACTACGTTTACAAAACCCTTTTCTGTGAAACAAAAAAAATGCTACACACTGACTAGCTGCTCACGCCGTCTGGCTAAGATTATCACAAAATTAAGGCTGAACACATGGAAGACCAAATTTTCTCCTGAAGTTGTGTGTCTCTGTGGAAAATTCATCTCTGTGCATCACCTTTTATTAGATTGTCCAGTTTTAACTAAAATGTATAAGGCGAAAGGTATCAATCTTGACAAACATGAAAATGGAGTCAAGTTCTGTCTGACTCATGCATAATTGAGTTTGCCGCCACTTTAGCTACTTCGGATGTAGCTAGACTATTATGAGGGTCCTTAACTGATGTGCTGTTTTCTTTTCATAAGGATGTATGTGTTGAAATGACTTAAGTGGTGGTGTTTTTGTTGTTGTTGTTGTTGTTGTTGTTGTTTCATCTAATATCATCTGCCAGATGAAAAGACATAAAATAAAACCATCTCCATATCCCAAGCTATTTCATGAGCCTACAACCCCCTTGCTCCAACTTGTATAGCGAGGGCTTTGACTTGGAAGCTAGTTTCTGTAAGCTACAGGTTAGACTGGAATGCCTTTGATTCTTATAGCAGACAGCTGCTTCTACTGCACTTTCATAGGGCACAGGTGTGTGTGTGTGTGTGTGTGTGTGTGTATGTGTGTGTGTGTGTGTGTGTGTGTGTGTGTGTGTGTGTGTGTGCGCGCGCGCGCGCGCGCGCGTTTGAACCCGAGTCAATTAGATCTAGTTGCAAAGGGAGACGACTGCAGGCGGAAATCTCAACAAACCATAAATAAACGTTAGCGAACCGCCAAGAGAAACGTGGACAAAAGTGTCACAAGACAAAACACGACGCGTTTCGACCTCTTAGGTCTTCTTCAGGCAAGACACAAACACATAGGACAACGAAAATGAACGAATTTGTTACTTAGCTTAGGCCTCTTCACTCTTCAGCGCAAGGAAGGCAGGTGTTGAATGAAAATGAGGCTGTTACAAGGGAGATAATGTGTGAGTCAAGGTAGTAATGATGATGATCACATTACTGATAAGACGAATAATAAAAGTTCAAAATATTGAAACAAGATTAATAACAGGATTACTACCGCTGTTGTTGATAATAAGGCAATGGCAGTTGTAGTATGGAGAAAGGAGAGTGGCTTAAAGGTTCTTAACCGCCATGGTTGCCGTGGCAACAGTCTTCATGGCGATGGCAATGGCAATGTCAATATTAACAATAGTATTACTGATGATACCGCTAACAACTATTGTAAAGGTAATAAAAACATGATACACAAATACATTGAGAAAATGAATTTTTATAATAATCAAAATAAATACATTCAAGAAAAATAATAAATAAATAAATAAACAGATAGATAAATAAATGAAACAATTGTTTTAAAAAATGTAAAAAAAAAAAAAATAAAAATAATATAAACAGATGATAAACAAATCAATAATAATAACACAAAACAACATTAAAAACAGAAAAATACAAAATTAAAAAAACAATCACAAAACGATAGATAAATAATTGAAAAAAATAAGATAGTAGTATAAATAGATATAATAATAAAAAGTTACCACTTTTAGTAAAAGTAATAATACTAAATGTATTAATACTAATACCAAGAGGATTCACACACACACACACACACACACACACACACACACACACACACACACACACACACACACACACACACAATTTTTGACACAGATGATTTAGACTTCAAGAAAGAGGAAGGTCCAGCTGTCTCTGCATCTGTCTGCTCTCATATAGATTATCATTGTTCAAACCATAACCCGTTTCTCTGTTTCATATACTGTTTTGTGTAGATTCTAAATTTGTTTTGCAAGCGCTAAATTCATTTTAATACAAAAGTAAGAGGGGAACTTGTCACTGAAATTATTCACTTAATTCATTTCCTGTCTGTACGTGGTACCAGTGTCGATTTCTGTTGGGTTCCTTCTCATTGTGGATTATCTGCAAATGAATGGGCAGACCGAACAGCAAAAAAAAGGGTGCAAAGAATCATAGCCATTCTATTAAAATACAAATCCCCCTATCCCTACAAGAAGGATGTTATCTTTTGAAAAAAAAAAAAAAAAAAAAAAAAACAAACTTCCTGGAGTTTTATAAAAACGCAGCAAGAAGAAAGAGATCTTTCTGATGACCTTCGGCGTAAAAAATCTATAAAAACATTTTTTGGTGTCAGAAAAAAATTACCATCATCATAGGCAGTTCACAAGCATGGTTTTTAGATTTAGACTAAATGCATTTAAAACGAAATTCAGTCATAATGTAACGTGTGTATGTGGCGAAAATATTTCGCCGTTTCATGTTATTTTTATCTGCCAGCAGTTGAAAAAACATTTGCCTAGTTGGGTCTCAGACATTGAGCCATCCCGCTCATCTTTCGAAAAGATACTTTCGAATTATTTACATATATTTGACATTATACAGGGACTGTATAAGAGTCCCATTGATAACTTGATCTGATGATTCCTTGTTTTGAAAATGTTGTGTTAGGTTGTATTACAGTTTTTTTACTTTTGTTTGTTTTTTTTTGTTTTGTTTGTTTTTTTTTTTCATTTAGTATTGCCGACACCCCTCCCCTCTCCCTCCCCCCCCCCTCCCCCCCATTCCCGACCCCTCTCCTATCCACCCTGATCCTGACCTTCCCTCCCCTTCAATGTCATTGGAATCTACTAATTTAAACACATTTGCATATACAGTATTACTTAAGTACTTTCTCTCTCACGCAGATACACACTCGCGCATGTACACACACACACTCACGCATGCGCGCGCGCGCGCATACACACACACACACACACACACACACACACACACACACACACACACACACACACACACACACACACACACACACACACACACTGGGCTTTTTTTTGTCTAATATCACTTAAAGTGGAGAGACATTAAATTAAAGAACGAACGAACACACACACACACACACACACACACACACCACACACACACACACACACACACCACCTCAAATGAAGAAACTGGAGTGGACAAGTATCTGAATAAACAAGAGACTGATGTGCGAAATAGAGAGGGTGTAGTGAGAAGGGAAAGGAAGGCAGATGTAAGCTATGTGTAAGGTAAATAGTGGTACATATGGTAACATGTGACTTTTTGGAGGATATTATGGGCTGAAACTGCAGTGGTGGGTAGTACATGTTACTTTATGGTGTTGATACTTTGGGGGTGGAGGGAAGAAGGGGATGGGTTTTCATACTAACTAGGGGAGGAAAGCGGCAACATATTCACACCTATACACAATCTCTCTCTCTCTCTCTCTCTCTCTCTCTCTCTCTCTCTCTCTCTCTCTCTCTCTCTCTCTCTCTCTCTTTAACAAATAAGTTATCGTTTCTACGTACTACTACAATTTTAATGTTACAACTAATGTTGGCAATGGCATCATTGGAAATAGGACATAATGATTATAAGTATAATGGTAAAAATGATAATGATGGTAATAATAACAATGGCATCAGTACTGTTGTAGTGATGTAATGATGGTGATGATGATAACAGTAATGGTAGTAATAATATGATGATGGTGATACAGCAATGATGGTTTAAAGTAATATTGGTGAAGATAATATTAGGTGGTAAGGAGCTGAAATGTTCAATGAACAACAGCAGACAGTATCTTTGAATGATGATAATAATGATAGTAGTAACACTTACGAAAAACAGCAGCGTTCGGAAAGGGACGGAAACGACCAACGATAATGTGTGTGAGTGTGTGTGTGTGTGTGTGTGTGTGTGTGTGTGTGTGTGTGTGTGTGTGTGTGTGTGTGTGTGTGTGAGTGCGTGCGTGCGTGCGTGCGTGTGTGTGTGTGTGTGTGTGTGTGTGTGTGTGTGTGTGTGTGTGCTTTCCATGTGTAATGTCAGCCTAACTCACTGCCCCCCCCCCCCCCTCTTTTTGTAATTACCCCCAGCCTCCATCATCCCCACTACTACCCCATCATTACTGGGGGGAGGGGGGAGGGGGGGTAACTAGATTGATGTATTAAGTGGAGAGACTCAGCGAATGTCGGAGAAGGGAAAGAGATCATCGCTGTATCTTCTGTCTGAGGTAAACAGTGGGAGGTATAGTAGTATGGGTGTGTGTAGGTGGAGGATTTTGCAGGCTGGAGCTGCAAAGATGGAATGGTGCATACTACTTTTGAGTCTTGACGCCATGAGGATGGAGGTACCCAGTTTGGCCATAAGATGAAATTCCTGCATAAGGCGTTCCAAGTTGTCATTCTTTGATTGCCAAAGTGCCAGGACTTCGACATGGTTGATGTTGTGCTGGGTGTAGTTGAAAATGTACACCAACTGGTTTGGGCCGATGGTGGTGGATGTCGGCCAAGCGTTCAGAGAGATGTGCGTCTCAAATCACATACTACATATCTTCAACTATTTACCACAAACATAACTTACAGTTACCTCCCTTTTCCCCTTCTCACTACATTCTCTCTATTTCTCATATGAATCTCTTGTTTATCCAGATACTTGTCTACTACATTTTCTTCTTCATTTTTTTTTCTTTAATTTCACATTCTAATTCCTCTACAAGAGCTTCTACTACATCTTCACTCTTTCCTGCGTAGAGTTAGATGAGTACTCACTGAGTATGTAGTTCGGAAGAGTACAGGAAGGAAAACTAAAGTATAGGAAGGAGATAGCTTGTGGACACTGACCAGACAGGTTGTTTGGAACTGTAGAACAAGATTCACCTGTAATCTACCATTATCATGTGAGGTATAGACAGATGGGGAGAGAAAAGAGAGAGTTAAGAAAAGGGGAAAAAGAAAAAAAGAATTCATCATTATTCAGATTTTGAAATAGAGTACTTACATGGATGTTTCAGTCCTTCCCGGTGCTGTGGCAGCACCAGTAATGGGATAGGCGACTGTGGCAGTCGCACAAGTATTTGGGCTCCATTGCTGTGGCAGCACCTAATTGACTCCAGAGTTGGAGAACCTAGTAGAAGAGGACAACGACTGCAGCAGTCCTGAAATAACTTTGAAAGCGTTTGCTATGATGACCCATTATGATTATTTCACCCCCTTTACAAAACATCTTCAAACCATATCTTCAACAGGCGCCTATCTAGCTTCTTTTCATCATTGTCATCTTTTAGGTAGGATTTCCGTTAGTGTATGTTTTCTCCCCCCCTCTTTTTAATGTGTCGTTGATTCATTTGTTTTGTAACTTTATATTCACTTATTGTTTAGGGCCATTCATTTGTTTTTGTGAACTCATCTATTTCGTTTTACCAAGAAACTAAGTAAGAAAGAAGCACTATAATAAGAACATTTACATATAAACATATATGTAATTTATTTCGTTTTACCAAGAAACTAAGTAAGAAAGAAGCAACTATAATAAGAACATTTACATATAAACATTATATGTAATTTATTTCCGGGAATAAAAAGAAGAAAAAAAAAATTTGTCTGTGTTCTTTTCATAGGGAAAAGGAGTTACTGGCATTGGATTTCATTTTCTTAGCTGTCTTTTTCCCTTTAGGAAAGAATATTGGAGAAACTTTAGTTTGGAAAGATCACATTGTCAATTCTTATTAGTGCTTTACTTTTGTATGCCTTTATTACTTTCCTGTTTATACCGGCATTTAAATTCTTTATTTCACATACTGTAATAATTTTTTTTTTTACTTTTTTTTTCGTTTTGGAAACGTATATAACATCACATATCGCCTTACTTTAGTCATATTTAGTCATTGTTTCTTGCTTGTTTGTGGTAACTATCCATGATGGAAAATTTTGATGAATATGTGCGACAGGCCATGCGTTTAGGCTTTGAAGGTGATAAATTAGCAAGCTATATCCAACAATGTATGGACAGGGCAGAGAGAGAGAGAGAGAGAGAGAGAGAGAGAGAGAGAGAGAGAGAGAGAGGAAAAACACAAACAATTAGAGTTTGAGGGAAAAAAATAGAGACAGAGCGAAGAGGTTTCAAAGAAAAACTAGTGGTAGAGGATAAGGATACAGAATGGCAGTTTGAATTGAGACAACTTGAGTGAGAGACTGATGCGGAATTAAAAAAAAAAAAAAAAAAAAAAAAAAAAAAAAAAACAGGCATCGAGAGAACCTCCACCACCTCCAACGGTCGGTTCCGCGAGTGCATTTCATCCTAAGTCAACATACATACCGAAGTTGTCGACGTTTGAAGATAAAACCGATGACGTTGACACTTTTCTTTTTCAGTTCGAGAACCATGCTACATCTTGTGGTTGGCTTAAGGAGAAGTGGACATTGTTTATCGCGTCGCTGTTTAAGGGAAGCGCTTTAGCACTATACCACGCACTCGCGGCAAAAAAAGAAGGGTTGACTTGGGACCAATTTAAAGAAGAACTCTTAAAGAAGTTTCAATGTTCAGCTGACCGTTTTCGTGAGCGTTTCCAATCGGTTCGTCCTGACAAGAGAAAAGTATTTCCGTCTTTTTTTTTTCTTTTTTTTTTTTTTAATAAGAATGAGTCACTGGTTAGACAGATGGATAGAGCTAACAAAAAACGAATAAGGCTTTCGAATTACTGCGAGATTTGCTTCTTCGAGAGCAACTTTTTCAGAGCGTCAGCAAAGATTTGTCCACTTTTCTTAAAGAAAGACAGTTCGATAACGTTGACGAAATGTGTCAGATGTCGGATCAGTTCTGTATTGCTCCTCCGGATAAAGGAGTTGCCTGCAAGGGGGATTCATCCCTTTTCGAGTCTCAAGCGGCATTTCAAATACATTCTGGACAAGGAAACTATAGAAGAGGAAATCACGCTTCATTCCAAGGTCCTCACGGTTACACGTCTTTTTGGCACAGACAAAGACCTTTCCGCAGTCAAAGCCATGTCGCGCTTCTGGCGATTTCCGTCAGTACTAATACTCACCACTGGAAAGACCTATTCCTTTCCGAGGGCTTGGTGAACAAGAACCGCGCAGACCCTTTGGTCCAGTTCATGGACATGGTCGAGGTTCACAGATTGACAGTAACCAGTTGTCTACCGACCAAACCATACGTTGCCATTTTTGTGAGGGCAAATTCCATTTAAAACGGGACTGTCCTTTCAAAGCAAGTGGAAGAAAGACTGGGTTTGTTTCTGCTAGATGTGAAGAAGGTCTTGTTTTGGCGCCAGTTCAGTCCATTGATGGTCTTCTTTTGGAGGATTCTGCCATTAATGGTTTACAATGTTCTGTTTTGCGAGGTACAGATTGTACCACAGCTGGTGTAAGGAAATCTTCTGTTCTACTGGACCAATATCTTGACAGTGTTCAGAGTTGTGGATCGTTTGGTGGAAAAAAATTTAAACTTTTCCACTGGCAAAAATTTTCGTCGATGCACCATACTACTCCGCGTCGTGTACCGGATGTGTTATTGAAAACCCAGTTTGCGATTTGATTTTTGGGAAAAACTACCAGGTGTCGTGACAGTACATGGTGGTGCCGGAGGATCTTTCATTCCTTGTCTCATCAGTACAGGATCAAAAGTTGTAGAGCAAGGAAACCAGCAAAACCACTCAAGGTTTCAAAACTGGATGAACTAAAAGTTGCGCCAGACGTTTTGAAGACTATGTAATAAGCGACGAGATACTGAGGACTATACTCTCTACTGCACAGCAGACTGTCTCTGACATGCAAAGTACCTGGACAAGACAACAAACTTCGTGTCATGTGGAAAGGTGTTTTTGATGTCATTGGGAAACTTTCTTTAGTGAACTACAAAGTGAAATGGCAAATGCTGAAAATGTATTCCATGTAAACATGCTGAAAAAAAGTAATTTGAGCGTACAAATGTTGCCATTAACGAGTCAATGAATGGATATGCCCAGTGTCTGGAACAGATGTGGCTATTACGGAAATCACTGGTTCTGATTTTGTACCTGATGTCATATACAGAGACAGAGCAAATACTTCATTTGATGTGTAACAAGTGCGGTTGTTTGTTTGTTTGTTTTTTTCACGTCGGTCCATTGTGAAGAATGAAAAAAAAGTGTTTAACTTTCGAGTGGACTGCATTATTGTATATTCTTGCTTGACGAAAGACTTTTCACTTGGCAAATGTTTCTCATTAAGTGAGTCATGAGGAAATTCTCATTTTGTGGGGAGTTTGGGACATATGTTTATGTAAGAACAGGCAAGAAGAAACTGTTTTACATTTTGGTAAATATAAACATAATTGACATTTGGAATGATCAGTATCATTATATTGGGTTAAATCGCTCGGGAAAATGGACGGTCGTTGTCGATTGGTCAAGTAACCAAGGGCTGGCAATGCGTAGAATTAGATTAGTACTCACTGAATATGTACTCAGGAAGAGCGCAGGAAGGAAGAATAAAGTATAGGAAGGAGATGGCTTGGGGAAACTGACCAGACAGGCTGTTTGGAACTGTAGAACAAGATTCACATGTAATCTACCGTTACCAGGTGACGTATAGACAGATGGGGAGAGAGAAAAGAGAGAGTTAAGAAAAGGGAAAAAAGGAAAAAAGAATTTATCATATAGATTTTAAAATAGATTACTTACACGGACTTCATTATTGTTTCAGCCCTTTCCGGTGCTGTGGCAGCACCAGTAATGGGATAGGCGAATATGGCAGTCGCACACAAGTATTAGGGCTGCAGTGCTGTGGCAGCACCTAATTGACTCCAGAGTTGGACAACCTAGTGGAAGAGGACAACGACTGCAGCAGTCGTGAAATAACTTAGAAGGCGTTTGCTATGTTGACCCATTATGATTTTTGATCCCCCCACCCCCACCCCCACCCCGGTCAGAACTCAGATGTTGTTCCTGCATTTTAAGCCATCTTTGATTCTACTTTGGAAAAGTTATAAATTGTTTCTCCATTGAGAAAGAGAAACCTGTAAAAGAAGTTCTTGTGAATAACTATGATGAAATTTGGTTCCAGCTAGTGGATCTGTGGAATGTGTTTTACCTCCACTGGAGTGGAGGAACAGGAGGATAACTATGGAAAACAAACCTGTTGTATATGCCGAAAAAAGTCGATTATCGTTTAGTAAATTATTCACCCGGAGAGGAGGGGGAGAAGAAGAGTTATTGTAGTGCGCCTACTGGTTGTTTTGGAGGGACTGCGTGTGCACAGAGTGAATGCTGAGCTGAGAGCGTGCATGCATTTGTGCTCATAGTGACATTACTATCTTATTACTTTTTTTTCACAATATTTAGTGATCTACTTACTATTCTTTTCTGTTTTTATTGTGTTTCGTTTCATTATTATTTAATTATTTGCCTATTTGTTTATTTATTTATTTATTTTTTCATTTTTCAACAGTTAGGTTTCTTTTATTTGTT
>JADBJO010016389.1:32500-40656 GCA_016801955.1 Conus betulinus | reverse complement strand
CACACACACTAATTGTAGCTTGTGTTCTCCTCTTTTTTCAAACATATATAACTTTAATTAATTTTCTCTTTTTTCTTGCTCTTTCCACTCTCTCTTCACACTGGATCATACAGACATTTATCTCCAGTTAAACCCAGCTTTTGATCCTGTGCCAGGAAACGCTCAAAAATCTTTCATGGTAACAAATGTCAGAAGCAAGAAAAGCAAAAATGAAAATTCATAAATAGTAGTTCATATGTTGAGTCACTGGGGCAAAAAAAAAATCTGTCTGTCTATCTATATCTATCTATCTATCTATCTATCTATCTACTATCTCTCTCTCTCTCTCTCTCTCTCTCTCTCTCTATATCTATCTATATATATATATATATATATATATATATATATATATATATATCATCCCACTATTTCTACAATCTAAGACATAAGAGCAAGCTTTGTTTATAATTTAATATTTCTTCTTGCAGTCATTGCAACACCTAGCTGCTCTGTAAGTTGCTGGAATGGTGTTCGGTACTTATCCTTGGAATTTATTAGTTTATTGTATATATATATATATATATATATATATATATATATATATATATATATAGATATATACAGAGAGAGAGGAGAGAGAGAGAGAAAGAGAGAGATAACCCCCCCTTTTTTTAAAATCTTGGCCCAAGTCATTACTATAATGACAGAAGAATTGTTAGCCTGCACTTCTTTTCCCCCTCTACTTCATTGTTCAGTATTATATTGTTGGGTCAATTAGTGGGAGACTGCATCTCTTAGGAGATCCAAGTAAAGGTTGTTCTGCAAATTTTTAGCCGCTGACAATGCTTGGGTTATTGAACAACAGAGCTGACCACTCAGACTGTTCCATATCTTTTGATCTCCCTTATATCCTTGAATGGATCCTCAAGCATAGGTTCAAAGATTATCCTCTACATTCTATACTGTTTGCATAATGTTTTTAGCATTTCAGAAACTTTGTTCCTCTCCACACTTTCGTTTGGTTTCATTTACTACCCCTTCGCTGGCTGCTCTGGGGGGTGCTGTTGGGTTGTTTTTTTTTAACACTTGGTGGTGAGAACACCTCAGAATTATGGACTGTGGTGTTCTCTCTTTGACGCCAGGGGCACAGACACAATCAGTCGTGTCTTCCTGATGAGTCCGATCTAGCGGACGATAGGCCTCGGAGCAGGCAATAAAAATAGGTCTACCGTCGAGAGGGATTACGACGGTTCTCTCATGCAGCTGGTGAAACGTTTTCATATCTATAATATATTTTTTTAATTTCATGTTCCCATTTTCTTCATCTTCTACCACACTTTTTTTCTTGTTAAAATCTTGGCCAAGTCATTACTACAATGACAGAAGAATTGTTTGCCTACAAGAAATCTTTCACATAAAAAACAATGACGAAAAAATGGGGACAAGGATTGTGGTGGAGCGCAAATGGAATCATTCACAATCATATGTTATCACGTGAAAGTAAAAAAAAAAGACAATATCAATTAACCTCAACTTTCAATAATGTACTTTCTCTTACACTAATACATCAAGTCAGAGGGACCAAAACAAAACAAAAAAAAAAAATCTCCATCTTTTGAAAATTTGTCACAAAGATTTACATCCGAAAAGAGGGACAAGTTGGAAATTTGACATACGGTTTATCTACATTACCGAAATTTAAAAGAGCATTTGAAACTGTTATAATTCAGAATTGCTGGTATGTTTTGAAATCTTAGTGGACAAGCTAGAGATTAAGAGAACAATACTGAAATGTTCGATATCTGCATACATTTAAAAGAGGGAACTTAATACAAGAACCTAACAAAATATGTTACATAGAACAGTTTAAAATATACACACTGGATAGTCCAATCTTGTTGAAAGAAGGTAGTGTTGCAAAGAAGGGAAAAGAACCAAGATGGGAGAACCACAACAGACAAGAAGAAAAAAGGAGGAAACCAAAAGGAAATCCTCAAGCAGAACCCCTAATGATAGCTGCTTGCTTACACTGGGGACGGGAATGAACAATAAACGACAAAATAGGACAACTTCCACACGCACACACTCACTCATTCCAGTGTAATAAATGTAAATAAACAACCACAGGCCATCAAAAATGAAATAAAAGAGTACAATTACGTTACGTATCGCAATGGGAGGGGAGAAAACACAATCTTTCCTTTCTTCCTATTTTTTTTCTCACCAGGAAGAAACCCTAATGTAAATCCAATGGTTGTAAGTCGTTCGTTATGTTTAGGTTTGCAGTGAGGGTCACCAGTTTTTAGACTCTTTTGCCTGTTCTTGCGCTAAAGAACATGTATCCACAATGAGATTTTGAGGTCATACACATACTGGTACAGATGTCTGTCTTCCTCTGATAAGACCTGTCCTGTTCATGACTGAGACAAAAGGAACATAGGTCCTCGTGCTGGACGATCAAATACTGACTCAAAGGGGGAGAAAAACCGGTAGCTAAGATAAGATAAGATAATGTTGCTTATAGCCCAGCCGACCGCAAAGGGCCATATCAGGGCTGTCACCACGTTAAAATCAACTGACAAGTCATTCATAAACACAATTCTTTAAAATACATGAAAAAAAAAAATCCGAAAACTGAACACGGCAACTCTATGTGAGCAAAGAACAGAGCAGGAATATACTCTTAGAGTGCCATTAAAACGTTCCCTCATTCCATTGGACTGGGGATGACAGGGGGCGGCGGTAGGGACTTGACTGACAACAGTCTGTATACCTCTGCCACAAGGTCAGACGACAACTTGCGTACCTTCATCCAAAAGGATCTTGGATGGCCATCCCATGTGGCAGAAGACTGAAAAGAGAGTGCTTCAGCAACTGTGACTGTGTCAACTTTTTTCACAGGTATGACTGGGGGGGAGGGGGGGGGGTTAAAGAGTTGCCACATCAACAAAGGTGAATGCATATTTGTGACCAGAGGATCAAGTGGGGTGGGGAGGGGGGGTGGGGTAAGGTGTGTGTGGGGGGGGGGGGGAAACCAAAAATATCAATGGCTATTCTTTGAAACGGTTCACTGACTACATACTTTTTTTCAGGGGAGCGCAAGGTATTCTAACCCTCGAAAGAGTTTTCTTGACAAATGTCACGAGAGAGACAATAGTTAAACGACATCTGATCTGACACTTAGCCAAACTGTCTGCCATATTGCATCATGTGACACTTTCAATGATGAGCAGAAGGCTGCATGTTCAAATCACGTCGGAGTCACCACTGTCAGTCAGACTCTTGTTCATTTAATATCGACAAACGACCAGCCAGACAGAACAGAAGAGAGTTTCCCCCTTTAAATTAAAAACGACACGTTTTATACTGTTTAAGTATAAAATCTTTTTCACTTTGTTCATACAATTAATTAGACATGATAATTTTTTTCAAATCAGATACGTCAACAGGCCCTCAAGGAGTAAAGGAAACTTTTTTTTTTTCAAAGTTTGCATTCATGGTGACACACACACACACACACACACACACACACACACACACACACACACACACACACACACACACACACACACACACACATTCGTTTCCATAAACAAAGTTTCCTCACAGACCCATGATAATTCTTCCTCTGTTTCCAGTCTCTGTGACCTCTCCCTGACTTACAAAAACCACAAAAACTGTACCTGTGCCCCCCTCTCAACGAAAAGACTATAGTCCTACTCTAGCCAGGGAGAAAGTTCCTGAACGAGGAGGAAAGTATATTAATCATCATATTAATCTTGATCTGAAGAATATCAGTCTTCCTTTTTTTATCACTTTTCATTTTCGTCATCATGATTTACCCGACTGTTTCTCGACATGGGTCCCCTGGAGGCCTTCTAGCCAAGCCACACTGTGTCCATGGCGCCATCGTCCTGTCTCTTCTCTCTGCTTCAGTGACCTGTCCTACAAGTAACACATCTCCCTGAGCTCTGCTTCAGTGACCTATCCTACAGGTAACAAATCTCCCTGAGCTCTGCTTCAGTGACCTATCCTACAGGTAGCAAATCTCCCTGAGTCCTAACATCCTTCCTTTTTTTTCAGTGACCTATCCTACAGGTAACAAATCCCCCTGAGCAGGGGCAAGACTGAGGGACGCTTCTGACAATGAGCAATGAGGATGATAAAGATGACGCTGTCCATCCTGGTCTGACAGGGCTATACTCTACACTCTGTCTACACTAAAGATGCTCCCAGGATTCACCGAAAGGGGGAGAGAATGATGAATCCATCGGTGCTCAACCAATCACGACTGCAAATCCCAAATGGACTATGAACATGGACCAAATGGAATATCTATGTGTCTGCGGAAAGCGTTTCGCTACCACCCCATGGCATGAAGATCCACAGAACAAAGATGATGGTGGTTCGGATGAGGAATTTGCACAGGCCCTCGATGCCAGGCGCCTGAAAACTCAACCTGCCACGAGCAAACGAGACTGAAGATTGGGGGAGAAACTGGATGCAAAAATCGTCCAAAGACTCGATGCACTGATAGGGAAAAGCACCCTGGAACACAAACTAGCCACATATGGGGACATTGTGTATGCCACATGTAGAGAGACGCCTATGGAGCAAACTACCCCAAGAGAAAACACCTCCAAAGAAATCCAGACGCCAAGAAGAGATGGACAAGATCAGGGTCCAAAAGAAAAACCTCAAGAAACAAATGAAGACCGCACTGCCAGCTGAAAAACAAGGCTTGGAAAAAAAACTCTGGAAAGACCTGAAAGCAAAACACAGCGCCCTCAGCAAAGCGGAATCTGCGAGGAAGAGGAAGAGCAAAAAAAAAAGAAGACACAAGAGAGCGCTTCTTCAGAGACCCTTCCAGTTTGCCAGAAAACTCTTTTTGAGCAGCCAAAATCTGGGACCCTAAGTGGACAAAGGAGTTCTTGAGCAGCATCTGAGGAAAAAAACATACTCTGACTCACAGAGCAAAGCACCACTCGACATTCAAGGTCTGGTGTGGCCAACCAACCCCAGGAAACAGTTCAATGACAAGCCTCCAACGTTGGCGGAAATCAAGAAGGTGGTCGACAAAAGCCAGAGCCAAAATCATCACCAGGGCCAAACGGAATACCTTACCAGCTGTACAAGAAATGTCCCAAGGTGCTGGAGTGGCTCCACAGGCTGCTGCGATCAGCTTGGAGGAGAAATCAGAAGATCAGCGGCCAGTGGATGAGGGCAGATGGTGTGTACATCCCCCCAAGAGCAAAACTCAAGTGACATCAGCCAGTTCAGGCCAATATCACTACTGAACGTCGAAGGGAAAATCTTCTTCTCTGTCATGGCAGCAAGGCTGACCAAGTACCTCATGGAAAAACAAGTACTTGGATGTGTCAGTCCAGTCCAGAAAGGTGGCATCCCAGGCGTGGCTGGCTGTGTAGAACACGCCCACAATGATCTGGGACGCAATCCAAAGAGCAAAAACAGAAAAGAGAGACCTGGACGTAGTGTGGCTTGATCTGGGCAAAACGCATATGGATCTGTACCCCATGAGATGATACAGTTGGCTCTTGAGATGTACCATGTGCCAAAGAAACATCCGCGACATGCTCAAGAAGTACTTCAATGGCTTCTCAATGCGGTTCTCTACCAAGGAGTACACAACAGATTGGATCAACTTGGAAGTGGGCATTGCAATGGCTGTGTGCAATTTCCCCAATACTGTTCGTGTTGGCAATGGAAGTCATCTTGAAAGCAGCAACAAACAACGCAAGACAAAAGACCTTGGCGATGGATACAAGATGCCCCCTCTCAAGGCCTTCATGGATGACACAACAGTGATTTCATCCAGAGAAGACGAGACACGTCATGTGCTGGAGAGGCTGGACGACATAGTTGCCTCATCCAGAATGAAGTTCAAGCCAAAGAAATCACGGAGTCTCTCACTGAGGAAAAGGAAAAGTGGCCGAATCTGTGGTCTTCAGTGTTGCCAACCAGGCCATTCCAACAGTACAGAAGAGCAGTCAAGAGCCTTGGAAGATGGTATGATGATACGCTGAAAGACACACAAAGAGCAAAAGAAACCAAAAACAGATGTCGGAAGAAGGCTTGGAGACCATTGACCAGTGTGGGCTCCCTGGCAAATACAAGGTCTGGTGTCTGCAGTTCATGCTGATACCAAAGCTCTATGGCCTCTGATGATATACGACATCTGCACCAGCATAGTGGAGGCAATGGAATCCAAAATCAACAAGTTCACAAGGAAATGGGCTTGGTGTCCCACCCTGTCTGACTGACATAGCGCTGTACTGTCGCCAAGCAAAGCTGAAAACTACCACTGAAATCCATCCTGGAGGAATACAAAGCAGGGAAGATCAGACTTCAAAGCATGCTGGAGGACTCAGGAGACAAGGTGGTAGAAGCAATCAAGCCCCAGCTGAAGACAGGCAAAAAATGGAAAGTTCAAGAGGCGATGGATTCTGCAAAAGAAAGTCTCAAGATCAGAGAAATAACAGGACACACACAGACCAACAGACAAGGACTGGGGGTGACCAAAAAACTGAATGGTGGTCAAAGGCCAAAGGAAAAGCCAAAAGAGACATGATGATTCAGGAGATGAGAAAAGAAGAAGACCAAAAAAGACTCCAAAAAAGCAGTCCAGCAGAGCCAGCAAGGGCAATGGACAACGTGGGAGAATGCACTCCAAAGAAGTCTCACTTGGAATGACATTTGGCACATGGCCCCTCTCAGGATCAGCTTCATTCTAGATCTGCATATGACCTTCTGCCCTCAAATGCAAACCTGGTGAAGTGGGGAAAAAACAGACGATCCTTCATGCCCCCTCTGCCATGAAAAACAAACAGTGGAGCATGTCCTAAGCTCATGTAAAGTAGCCCTGGCTCAAGGAAGGTACACATGGAGGCACAACCAAGTGCTCAAAGAGATTGTACAAGTAGTCTGGGCTAGTACCAACACCACAAAAGGGAAAATCAGGACTCCAAAAGCACCCGCAACATTCTTCACGGCAGGAGGCAGCGAATCATGGCCAAGAACAACAGTGCCACTCGGAACATGCAGGCAGAGTCTGCTGGACGGGGCAGATGACTGGGAGTGCACTGCAGACCTCCCAGAATGGAAGAGTCACCCCAGAGATCATCAGCAAGAGTGGCATGAGACCAGACATAGTAGTCCACTCTCTCAGTCAACCAAGCAGCTGATCATGATCGAGCTCACGGTGCCATATGAGAACAGAATGGAGGCAGCTCAAATCTACAAGACTGAAAAGTATGCTGATCTGGCAAACAGCCTGAGGAGAGAAGGCTATCAGGTCAAAGTCCTCACTGCAGAAATGGGAGCTAGGGGGGTTGTAGGAAACGTCTGCATACAGCCTCATGAAACAGCTCTCAGTTGCAGGGAGGGAAAAAAAAAACAGAGCCCTGAAAGCAATGGCAGAAGCGGCAGAGAGGTGTTCAAGCTGGATCTGGTCAAGGAGGAACAAAAGTGAACTTCATAAGGCTTAACTTTCCTACAAATATAGGTGTCCCAGTCGCTCAGTGGTTAGTGCGCGAGTCATTAAGTGGGAAATGAGCATGTCCAGAGGGGCATGGGTTTGAATCCCAGCCATGGCTCGTCCCAAGATGGGAAAAAAAAGGGGGCAGCAGAGGGACATCCGGAGTTATGAACCGGGTGTGGCCCAACCCCCCTTAGAGTGTCAGGAGATAAGGGCCGAATGAGGACTCTCTGCTGCCACGCTCTCCACTAGTTTCTTTCTACCACTCTCTTTGAAAATGTCTTCTGCTGTCAATCAGACCCCAAGATACAGACACCTGCAGTGTTGGCAAACCAAGTTGGTGGTGATATGTTCTGTGTGGTTCTGGTCTTTTCATTTGAGCCTGCTGCACACGTAGCTCTGGGAAAGAGCTAACTGGGCCAGAAACATTCGAAAAATGGCTGCCTCTAATCACATTCGAAGCCACAACTTTCTAGTCTGCTGAGCTGCCACGCTTGGAACTGAAACACGTGGTATGATTGTTAAGTACATCATGATCTTGGCAGTCTTCACTTATTCATCAGTACAATAGTTCTATCCACACATCTTATGGAAACGATCGAGAGAACAAATTTGGCCTAGGAAATATGTATATTGAGATGTTGTTTTTTTTCTCTCTGTACAAATTATCTTATTTTGCATA
>JADBJO010016389.1:0-25000 GCA_016801955.1 Conus betulinus | reverse complement strand
ACATATCCCACAGGTGCTTCATTTTCCAGATGAAAATACAAGTCAAGCGTTTATCACAAAAGGAAGTCTCCTTTTTTCACATAGATCACAACATCACTGAGGTACAGAACTTTGAAGGCACAATTCAGACTCGGATGTGTCGAACGGGCGGAGCACCCGCGAGACACGTCCGTCACACGTCGGTGAGCGGAAGTCAAGTTGATGTGGACAGATGATTGATAATGTGGAAAGTTGATGTGGACAGATGATTGATAATGTGGAAAGTTGATGTGGACAGATGATTGATAATGTGAAAAGTTGATGTGGACAGATGGTTGATAATGTGGAAAGTTGATATGGACAGATGATTGATAATGTGAAAAGTTGATGTGGACAGATGATTGATGATGTGGAAAGTTGATCGGGACAGATGATTGGTATTGCGGATGAATGATGTGAGCAGATGGTTAATAGTGTGGAAAGCTGATGTGGATAGATGATTGATAAAGTGGAAAGTTGATGTGGACAGATGATTGATAATGTGGATAGTTGATGTAAACGAATGATTAATAATATAGATAGTTGGTGTGGACAGATGATTGATAACGTGGAAAGTTGTTCTGTTAAAAAAAGGGTGGGTCAACTAATTCACGCGCGCGCGCGCACGGTAGACGCAGGCGCGCGCGGGGTCGCGTGCGCGCTCGCGCGGGGTCGCGTGCGCGCTCGCGCGCGCGCACCCCCCCCCCCCCACACACACACACACACACACACACACAAATACATCTCCCTTCCCCGTCCCCCACCCCCCTCCACCCCCCCCTGACCCCACCCCACCCCGCCTATCCCTCTCTCTCTTTCCAGATAATAAGATAACTATACTGTAGAGGGCATTATGATTTTTCTTTCTTGCCAACAGATGGATGGTGCCTTGTCATTGTATGAACATGTATTTATGCATGTCATGAGCGTCTTTTGTGTTATGTGATATGACACGCACCCCAGTACATGTCCAGCTTTGAAGGGCTAAGTCGATGGGTGATGTTGATATGCCCTGTGAAAGATGATGTAGATGGGAGAATTTGATCGCCCACGCTAACAGAAGAGATTTTGTTTGTATTTCTAATTGTTATCTTTAAAACTATTACGGGTCATAGTGATTTTCAAAATTTCTGTTTGTCTTACTCTGTTGTGGCAGGAGGCAAATATATAGTTTGACAAGCCACGTCTATAAGCTATATAGAGTGAAAATAAGAGGTGATAATGAAGTTTAATGTTAAATTTCATAACCCTTGAATTCTTTGGAAACAGGATAGCCTTATCCACAGACAAGTTCATTTTTGATCCCCATTTTGTCTTTTCTCTCTCTTATGCTTTTCGGTTTTCCCGCCCCCTTCCTGCGTGCCCCCCCCCCCCCCCCCCCCCTTCCACTTCACTCCTCTTCTATCGCCGATCCATCGGCCAAGCTTGCAGGTTTTTTTTGTTTGTTTGTTTTGTTTTTCACAGTATTCTTCATTTTAGAACAAAGGAGAGAAAAGGGGGCGGGGGGAGAGAGGGAGGAAAGAACACGTACAGTGCATGATCCTCCCCACCTCTACCCAATCCCTTGCTCCACACTTCGTGCATGACAAAGCAGGAGTTTGAACAGGACATTTTTTAGGCGTATCAGCTGAGTAGTATGTACATTACATTGAACTCCATAGATACGCGTGCCCGGGTGAGTGCTATTCCACATGCCATCCACATCCAACCGCCCATGTTTTGTTTCGCACGGACGGGCGCACGCGCGTGCGCACGCGCGCTCGCGCACACCCCGTGCGGATGTAGGCACTCGCGAGCGCACAGGCTGACATCACCTTTATGCAGACTTTGTTTGTCAATAGGTTGCCCCCCAAGAGGAGTAAACGAACCTTCCATTTATTAGTAATAGTAGTTTTTTTTTATTGTCAGGTTTTTTCTTTCTTCTCTATGATACTCTATCGCCTTTACATGTTGAGTATCACGCTTTTCTCTCCTCCTCCTCCTCCTCCTCCTCCTTCTTGTTCTTGTTCTTCTTCTTCTTCTTCTTCTTCTTCTTCTACGTGCCTTCTGCTTGCCTGCGTTGGTCAACATTTTTTTTTTTTATTCCAATCTACTTTTTAAATATTTTCTATTCGTACCGTCATCATACTACATATGTCCTGTTGGTATGGTTTTGTGTTATTTAGTGTTTGATTGCTTTCATATTTGTTTTTTCGTCAGGATTTGCATTTTCTTTTCTATCCTTTCGACTTTTTTTTTTGTAAGGGATTTTCTTTTTATTTTTTACCTTTGTATGTTACCAGGTATAGATGGTATATGCTGAGTTCATATGTTGTCTGTATACATGACAATATAACTGTTTTCGCTTCAAGGAATACTATATATTTATAACTGTTTATAACTGTTTTGCTTCAAGGAATACTACATATTTATGTACTCCTCTTCAACACATTGTAAACATGCCCTGTCGTGGAGATTTTAGAATGCTAGTCGTGTCCCTAAGCAAGTACGTGTTGTTCATACTTTTTTCTTTGCTCTTAAAAAACCTTTACAATGGACAGTATAACAATTGCTTCCTTAAAATGCCAGGGACTGGGAGATTCACATAAATGTAGGTGCGTATTCCACTATTTAAAACAAAAAAGTTCTCTATTTATGTCTGCAAGACACCCACTTTACTAAAAAAAAAAAAAAAAAAAGAAAATTTACGTAAATGCCGAATGGGGCTACAAATGTTGTTTTTTTTTTTCCCTCCTTTCGATCCAACTCCTAGGGGCGTAGCTATTTTATTCTCAAACAATTTTGAGTTTCAGATAAAAGAAAAAAAAAAAATACACCGTGATGAAAAATGGACACTTCATATTGGTGTCTTTTTCTTCATTTGAAAAAGAATTCCTCTTGGTGAACGTGTATGGACCCAAATAAAGATGATCCCTTGTTTTACAGCACACTCAACAAGATCATAAAGAGTTATCACAATAACAACATCATTGCTGTGGGCGACTGGAATGTCGCGACTGGAATGTCGTCCTAACTTTGACTGTTTTAATATGTACAAGATAACAACCCTAGAGCCAGAGAAACACTGATAAATATGACTGAAGAAATAGGACTTGCTGACATATGGAGAAAAGAGAGCCCTGATTGGAAAAGGTATACCTGGTGAAGACCAACACCACTAAAACAAAGCCGATTAGACTATTTTCTGTTATCATATTATCTTTATTTTTGCTTTCGAAAATGCTGATATTTACCAGGTTATCGGTCTGATCATTCCATAATTACTTTGTGTTTGAAATTCGGGAAAAGTGAAAAGTTTAAAAGTTTCTAGAAATTTAATGTGCCTATATTAAAAGCTAATCAATATGTCGATGAAATAAACGAACTAATATGCAGTCGATCTTTCAGCAAAAGAAGACCAGCCAATATACGAATTAGTAAAATTCTGCAAAATTCAAGATTCCAGACAAACTAGTTTTAGGTTTCCTTTTGATGAAAATTAGAGAAAAATCAATAGCTTACTCGATTAGAAAAAAGAAGAAAACAGAAAACAACAGATAAAGAAAACAATCTAATAGAAGATATAGAATCACTAGAAAAAGATGGAAAATAAAAACAGAAACAGAAATGAAACTACTTCAACAACAAAATCAGGAACTAAGATCACACAGAGAGTAGAAGGAGTGGAAGGAGTACTCCTAAGGGTCCAAGGCAAGATGGGGTTGCAGACGGTTGAAAAAAAATCTAAGTATTTCTGTAACCTTGAGAAAAGGAATTATATATATAGTAAACATATTGGCAAAACCAGTAACCAAGTATGATGAAGTAATAACCGACCCAACCACAAAAAAATTATTCTGAATGAAGTTAAAATCTTTTATGAAGAAACTATATAAGGAAAAAGAAACTCAAGACCGTGATATTGAAGATCTTGTAAAAAAGGAATTCCCACACCCAAATTATCGGAAAAAGGAAAATGAGAAAAAGAAAAGAATTTAATGGAAGGAGGAAATCACTTAGATTATAGGAAAGCAGGCCTCTTAGCCACTAAAAACAATCATGAATGCCCCACGGAAAAAAAAACAAAAATTACTGAAGAAAAAATCACATTAGAGAAGAAAAAAAAAGCCAAGGCGCAGAATTCCATGGATTCGGGAATTCCGCCGAATAT
Organism: Conus betulinus; assembly: GCA_016801955.1. Taxonomy (NCBI): domain Eukaryota; kingdom Metazoa; phylum Mollusca; class Gastropoda; order Neogastropoda; family Conidae; genus Conus; species Conus betulinus. Next base: position 20,832 of record JADBJO010016389.1, on the reverse strand, counting down.
TCTTTACGGGGTTTTTTTTTTTTTTTTTTTTTTGAAACAGTTAGGACCCCTTGTGTAGGTAAGATCCCTTGATGACTGAGCTTACAAAGATGGAGAAACTTTCAACGACGCAAAAAGAAAGAGGGGATACTTATATGTCCCAATCCAAAAGGCCGATGAATTTAGCCAAAGGACATATGTAAAAAAAATTGGCGCCCCCATCTCTCTTTTAAAACTGTAGCTATAACAAGAGAGGTTCTAATGCATTTCCAACAGACTAAAAGACGTCTTGCCTTCTACTCATTAGTGGAGATTCAAACGGGCTTTTCCCTTATGACCAATCGATACATTGGAGATAATATTTAGAACCGCTGATTTACGATTTAATGAACTATTTAAAACTTTAAAAAAATAAAAAAAAAAAGCCCTGGTTTGTTGTTATGCATTGAATTTGAAAAGCTAGTTTCGATTCCTTAAATTGGAATTCATGGTTTAATGTTGCGGAGGTACTAAAAGCGTTGGGCTTGAGGTGGCGAACGAAAGTATATGCGGTGGAATATGCCAGTGGATATAAAAACATTTTTATAGGGATATTAAATCAACACTTATTGTAAATGGACAGACTGCGTCATGGTTTTGACCGATAGAATGATACTATAGAACAAGGATGTAGGCAAAGGACCAAGATCCCATTTCTCGGTATTTGTTTATATATCAGTTGGTAAGAGATGTAAGGCTATAATTATAAAAGGAAGGAAGAAAAAATGATAAAAAGGAATAAAAAAAAAAAAGGTGAAATGGGCAATAAAATTCCATAAAATAGTTCAGTTTGCTGCATGGACACTCAGTTATTAACATAGTGAGTGGTGAATGAACAGAGTTTCTTTTGAAAGCTCTGTTCATTTTCTCGACACATTTGGAGAGAGCGTTCAGATCAGTCAGTTACACACACGAACACATCCTCTGAGAGCAGCAAGCTTACACTAATAGCAGTCGATGAAAACGCAAGCTGTATGGCGCTCGGGTGTTCAAAAGAGGTCAAAGACAACATCTGCCCACATTTTAAAAATCATATGGAATCCCCCGCGGCAACCGAAATTTAAAATTTACGTGGGGAATATTCGGTTTTTTACACAAGACTTAAAAGAATGTGAAATGATGAAATGATACCTCTATGACAAACATTTTCTGAAATCAAAATGTTATTCAAAATTTGGACTCAAAGAACCTATTATACACCTGTGGGAGTAGTCGCGTTTTATTTTCGCAGTTTTAAAGTCATTAGTCCTGTCGAAATTGCAATCCATCTCATTGCCGATTTCTCTTGCCCCCGATCCACGTGACCCCCTTTATTCAAAAACTGCAAAAAAAAACTGCTACACAAATAACGTGGAAAAAAAAAATTTGTTGTTGGAATGGTAAAATTGGCTAAAAATAAAGATCAATTTCAGCAGGACAAAAAATCAAAACGCGATTAAAAAGGAATTACAATATAAGGACAACAACTGATTAAAAACGGTTAAAAGTAGTGGTACGCTACTAAACATACCTGAACATTAGAAAATATTACATTTATACTTTGAAAATCTCGTGGATATAAACCAACATATAGATAAGAAAAAAATTAACACGGACCCTAATGTCATAAATGGAAGAAATGTTTAAGAAGAATTTTAAAAAACCATCCATGTATTGAAAAAAACCTGAATGTTATCCCCCCCCTATATCAGCCGAGTTGCTTGAAATATGTACGAAACTCAAATTATTTATTTTGGACTCATGTTTTCCTCAAGGCGATCTTACAAAGAACTTGAACTTATGTGAGTAGAACTCCAGATCCAGTGATTTAGAAGGAACTACTGTCGGAACCGTGTTTTTACAATGATAAAATAAAAGAAGTAGGTGCGGTAACGTCACGATCGACAAACAAAAGCTGATTGATTGAAAAAAAAAGGGAAAACCGCAGTAGTAATGCATTTCTTAAAAAAGACGGAAAATTAATGACTATATTGAAGAAAGAATTCACTACTAACCTTGACTATAACATAAATTTCGTTACTTACAAATGGATGGATTTCATTTCCTCCATAAAAAGTTACATAAAATATAAAACTGGGATTTGAAGGCATGAAAAACCACCACCACTAATAGCTAGACTCGATATACCTAAAGCTAAAAGCATTGTGAACATATTTCAAGCAAGGCAAGCAGAATGGATAGGAGTCAACAATACTATGACATTTTAACGATATGATGAAACAGAAACCAAACTGTTGTACAAAAATGGGAAACGAACGAAAGCTAAAGTTCTGAAATTCCCTTGGAAGAAAGTCTTGGAAGAAAGTCTTTCCTCAACATCCACACAATAAAACGATATCAAACTCAAATGGTTACAAATCAGAAACTGTTCATAGAATTATTGGTACGAACATTATTCTCAATGCTATGGGAATAAACAAATACGACCCGAACGGCACCTTTTGTAATGAGGAAGAAAGAGAGACTCAACTCGAACATTTGTTTTTGGGGAATGCAACCATGTGCACAAACTTTCTGGGAAAGCTGTCGGAGGTAAGCTCATTACTGAATAAAAAATTCAGAAACATCTTCAATGCTAAGATCACTTGTAAATATTGTAATTTCGGGGTGGATCGCCATTATAAAACAGACAAAACATTTGACTTTATCATAATGTTTGCCAAAAATATAATATCTGTAATGGTAGTGTAGATTTGAAAACCGTAACGCCATGTTTTAACCTTATTGATTCCCAAATCAACTGCACAACAGATTTAACGTCGAGTGTAACACAATGCCAGAGTCCCGTTAATGATAATCAGAACCCCCAACTTTTGAAGCCTCATGGAACAACTTACTACACCATTGTTTTTTCAATCAGATACAGAATAGGCGCCCCCTACAACGCTGTAGTATGCTGCTCGTTATAATGATTACCTGGATTGTGTGTGTTGTGTTGTGTGTGTGTGTGTGTGTGTGTGTGTGTTGTGTGTGTATGCATATGTATATATGTATGTATAGATATACATATGTGTATATTTATGTGCATGTGTGCGTGTCTCACAGTGTTAATTCTTGAACACAGCAATTCTATACAGATCAGCGATAATTAATTATCAAACCTGGCAGCCAACGATCTGTCCATCGATGCAACATTTTTTTCTCTTTTTCGTACAAAAACCTTTTTGTGTGTATATGGATCTATGCTTGATTTACCTTTTTTTATGTGCTTGTGTTTGTTCTTTACGTCTCTCTAAAAAATGATGACAACTTTGCGCACTGTCCTCTTTCTGCGCACTTCTAAGCTGTGATATATTTGATCAAAACACACACACACACCCACACACACACACACACACCAACACAACACACACTGTTTCGTCTCGTCTCCTTCAGATGAACTCAGAAGACAGAGAAGCAATGCTTCTACGTCTTTACTACATGCCTGTCTGATTCACAACTGACACTATACGTTTTACAATGAACACCAATCAGTTAACAAATTCACCACTACCTTCGGCAAAGCACTGCTGGTCAGCTGACTGACATACAGTTAAACACACTTTAAACACGTTAAGCAGACTAAGCCTGTTAAACACACTGTTAACACGTTTACACACACACACACCACACACACCCACAACACAACACAAATACACCACACACACAAGAAAACACCAAGTGTGAGACACAGAGAGACACTAAGAGAGAGAGAGAGGTTATAGCACGAAGAGGGGGACAACCAAAACAAAGAGAAAGATCGACACACAGATGAAGAGAGAGATGAAGAAAAGAGCGGAGTGTGAGAGATGTGTGTGTGTGTGTTTGTGTGGTGTGTGTGTGTGCGTTAGTGTGTGTGTTTGTGTGTGTTGTTGAATTTGAATTATTGCATTAACTAATTCATTCGTTAATCTATTGAGTTTATATTAGTAACCCACCCGTTCCGTATTTATTTTCAAAAGCCATGCTGAAGTGTGATGACCAGGCGCTTTTGTTGTAGAGAGAAGGGGGTGAGAACTGTTGTGAGGAAAAGATCCTCCATGTATTCTCAGTTATGGGAATGCAGCGTCGTACGGACCACGTGGCAGAGTGTCTGCAGCTCAGTGTGTGTTTCTCATGTTTGGTTGTTAATGTAAATTAGTGTAGGCCAGCAAGTGTGAAGGGACTCGGTATACAACGGGGAATAACTTCTGTTTTAAGGGAGATTACTTGCGTTTGTATTACTGCTTTGTGTCATGAATTGAACGTGTTGAAAGAAAAACCGAACGACAACACAAGTGAAGTCAGGAATAACAAAACAAGATGAAAAAACACAATATGAGGCAAGAATGGAACAACAAAAACGAGGAAACAAACTGAAAAGGTGAAAAAAAAGGAAATTACAGAAGAGATCCAATTGGCCAAAACAATAAAACAAGATATCAAGCGAAAACACCCTGGAGGCTGAATATTTACCCCCGTGAATAAACACCTCTTGCCAACAACGCCCACTAAATCACATGCTCCATTCCATTTCACCTGCGCCGTGACAGGGCAATATGATGTGAGACCACTCTAGTTGCTCTTCGTATTGGTATTAAGTGAGCTTGGCACCCCCGAGAACAATAGGAGACAAAAGCATGTGCCTATGTTGCAGCAAGTAGTGTATGTGCTAAGTCGAACCAAGGGAGTTGCTGGCTGCTTATTTGCGGGGTGGTTTTGTTGGGACGTCGGAGTTTGCATAATGCTTTCGAACCTTTTCATTTTGAGGGTGGTCGTGCGTTTTTTTGTCTCTGTTTGCCCGTCTGTCTGTTTGTCTGAAAGCTAACTAATAAGGGGAAGATCTATAAAGCTCACGGCCCCACGGTAATATGTCGAACGGACATATCAAAGCAGTGTAATGGTTGGGGGTTCCATATTGGAAAAAAGGGGGGAAATCCATTAGGAGAAAAAACACACACAAACACAAACAAACGCCGGAGTTCACTACACACATGCAGTAAGTGTCATTACAGCGTGCATGACTTAGGTCCAACTGTTTTGGTTTCTGTATTCCAAGTGCGTGTGCACTATGACTGTGAGCATGAAAAAAAAATAAGCAACATAAGTTTTTTTGCTATGTTCCACAGAGCAGAAGACGAAGCCAAACGCCACAGAGGTGAAAACTCTCTCTGGGGAAGGGCAGACCATACGGTGGATCGCTGGCAGCTGCTACCTGCTCCTCACCAGCTTCACCTACCTGGGACCATGCATCCCACGCCGTTGGCAACGTGGGGGGACTTTGGCCAATCTGAAAACACACACACGGAATGGGAAGAAAGTGGAGAAGTTCTTTACTGAAGCTTCAGGGAAAACAAAGGGCTATGTCCACATCGGGCTGAAAACGTTCGGGGCTGGAGTTAAATGGCATGTCAGTAGGTCATTTCATGTGGGTCATTTAGATTTCAGTGAATCAATAGGTATAGAAAAACAGTGAATACACGCCATACCTATACATACCTACCTGCACTACCAAACCTACCAACCTACTACCTACCTACCTACCTGCATACATACATACATACATACATACACACATATGACCTTTGTGGTGTAGTCTTCCTGGGATTGTCAGCATGTTGGATCAGAACAGGCGCTGCTGAATGCACACAACACTCAGCAGCAGTGCAGTATCTCCTCTGGTGGGTTGCCTCATGACCACATGATAGTGACGTATGGACTGCCAGTATCGGGGCTGCAGCGGGACAAACTATGGTGTGGCTGTGGACAGAAACCTGGAATGAGCGGCGTGCACAAACACCTCTGAGGTGGCAAGGAAATAAGACACAGAAGAAAAAAGAAAAAAAGAAAAAAGGAAAAAAAAAAAAGAAAAAGAGAAAAAGATAGCCAAGTCCTAATGGAGTGAAACTGTCAAGAAGACCGGGACTTCTGCGTATGCAGGCTGATACTCCTGTGGACATCCCCTGCCCAACAAAGGGAGTGGACTTTTGTGTGTATGACCGTTTTTTCTTTTTATCCCGCCATTAAGGCAGCCATACTCCAACTTCGGGGAAGGTGCATGCTATGTGTAACGTGTCATCCCTACCAACGGCCAAAACTGGCATTCTCTTCCGAAAGTTGGTGATGGGATTTTACGTGTGTGCAAGATGTTAAGCGTGCGTTCGCACTCGGAACCTCGGTTTATAGTCTCTTTCGACGGACCGTATGAGAAATGGAGTCAGAAACAATGTTAACTCCGAGGGAAAAAATCGCCCTGTACCGAAACGGCCCGGCGGAGATTCGATCTCGCAACACCAAGATTACGAGTCCGGCGCTCTACCACTGAGCTATTCCGGCCCTATAAGACTGGGCCAACATTACGCTATTTTGCTCCAGTGATATAACTCCAAGCTGAACACGTTCTGTTTGTGCAGGCGGTGGGTAGGACAAGGACATAGTACTTTAACAGTGGTGCAGGTAGTGGGTAGGGCTGGGAAATAGCACTTTAACAGTGGTACAGGTAGTGGGTAGGGCTGGGAAATAGCACTTTAACAGTGGTGCAGGTAGTGGGTAGGGCTGGGAAATAGCACTTTAACAGTGGTACAGGTAGTGGGTAGGGGCTGGGAAATAGCACTTTAACAGTGGTGCAGGTAGTGGGTAGGGCTGGGAAATAGCACTTTAACAGTGGTGCAGGTAGTGGGTAGGGCTGGGAAATAGCACTTTAACAGTGGTGCAGGCAGTGGGTAGGACTGGGACATAGCACTTTAGCAGTGGTGCAGGCAGTGGGTAGGGCTGGGACGTAGCACTTTAACAGTGGCGCAGATGATAGGTAGGACTAGGACATAGTACTTTAACAGTGGTGCAGGTAGTGGGTAGGACTGGGACATAGTACTTTAACAGTGGTGCAGGCAGTGTGTGGGGCTGGGACATAGTACTTTAACAGTGTGCAGGCAGTGGGTAGGACTAGGACATAGCACTTTAGCAGTGGTGCAGGCAGTGGGTAGGACTGAGACATAGTACTTTAACAGTGTGCAGGCAGTGGGTAGGACTGGGACATAGTACTTTAACAGTTGTGCAGGCAGTGGGTAGGACTAGGACATAGTACTTTAAAAGTGGTTCAGGTGGTGGGTAGGGCTGAGACATAGTACTTTAACAGTGGTTCAGGTGGTGGGTAGGGCTGAGACATAGTACTTTAACAGTGGTTCAGGTGGTGGGTAGGGCTGAGACATAGTACTTTAACAGTGGTGCAGACAGTGTGTGGGGGGCTGGGACATAGTACTTTAACAGTGGTGCAGGAGGTGGGTAGGACTGCGACATAGTACTTAAACAGCGGTGCAGGTGGTGGGTAGGGCTGAGACATAGTACTTTAACATTGGTGCAGGCAGTGGGTAGGACTAGGACATAGTACTTTAACAGTGGTGCAGGCAGTGGGTAGGGCTGAGACATAGTACTTTAACAGTGGTGCAGGTGGTGGGTAGGGCTGGGAAATAGCACTTTAACAGTGGTGCAGGCAGTGGGTAGGACTAGGACATAGTACTTTAACAGTGGTGCAGGCAGTGGGTAGGGCTGAGACATAGTACTTTAACAGTGGTTCAGGTGGTGGGTAGGGCTGAGACATAGTACTTTAACAGTGGTGCAGGTGGTGGGTAGGGCTGGGACATAGTACTTTAACAGTGGTCAGACAGCGTGTGGGGCTGGGACATAGCACTTTAACAGTGAAAAGGGTGTTGCTGGAAAGGGACAGGAGTAGTATCATAGGTAGGAATCAGTCACTATGGGGATGAGGATGGAATGTAAGGAAATGTATGACGTCATAGGAAGTGATATCAGCGAAAATATCCTCATACAGGAAGTTGCATCACCCAAAAACGAAGTGAGAGGGGAAGTGACATCATCCCGGAAGTGTCAAAGGAGTGACATCACATGAACTAACCTCACAGGATGTGACATCAGCCAGGAAGTACAATCTCGTCCAGAGTGTTGTGATCTTAAAGCGGAAATGGCACGTGAAACGGCCTTAACATTTTTTCTCTTTTTTGCTACACAGTTTGAGTATCGTTTTTGTAAGGGACAGTCACCCCTGAGTCACCCAATCCGTCGAGCGTGAGGGGAAAGAGGGTGGCTTACAAAATCAGTCAAGGGTATAAGTAAAAGCAACTCGAGCGTGGCTTGGATGGGAAGGGTTACTGAGTAGGTCCACACTAGGGACAGTCCATTTGGTGTCGGGGAAAGGGTCTTGTTTGTTTTTTATTCCATCCCCCTCAAGATGGTTGTTTGCTGGACACACCCTTTTACTTGCGTCATAGTGGGTCCTACTGGCCCTGGGAAAACTCATTTTGTAAACATTTAAAAAAAAAGGTGTATCAGAAATGATGGTACCAATACCTGAAGAAATAATGTAGTGTTTTGGTGAATGGCAACCTTCATATAAACGATCTGATACTGGTGACGTTTATGGAAGGTTTACCAGGTATAGACGCGAGAAAAGGAGACTGTAGACATTTCATGATTATTGATTATTTAATGAACGATGCAGGTGATCGCGTAACGAAGTTGTTTACGAAAGTTAATCATCATCGTCATGTGAGTGTAATGTACATTATCCAAAATTTATTTTTCGAAACAGAAGGAATAAAGAACGATCAGCTTGAACGCCCACTACATGGTCGTATTCAAAAGTCCTAGAGACACGTCGCAGATAAAGCATATTGTGAAACAAATGTTTCCGGGGAATATTAGATATATCCAAGAAGCATTTAAAAGTGTGACGTCCAAGGTGCCACATAAGTGCACCGCTCCCAAAATTTAACAATGTATTGTTAATATATCCTTGATTTCCAGACTTTACAATTTTTTGTTTTGTCTTACGTCATGCTTGTTTTTTTCTGGTATACATTTAGTCTTTGTTATGTTCAACTGGAGGAAAATCCTTTTTTGAATGAGATGCTGTTTCCCCTTTGTGAGAGAGATGGTGAGATTTTGTTGTCACTTAGGGGACTGGTGATTTTGTCTGTATTTAGCTGCCTGTATTTCAGTTGGATATTGTGTCGATTGCTAGGGATGGGTGTTTCTGCCTATATTTGTGTGTTTCTGCCTCCACTTATACAGATATAACATGAGGAACATGTAAGGTTTTGTTCAATGAACTGCTGAGGCCTAGCAGATCAAAAACAAAAGAGGAGGGATGTGTTTCACTATTTAGGAGAAATGGCGTTTTCAGTGTATCTTTTACAGGATACCCATTTTGACCCCAAACTTGAAATGTGTATCAGAGCAGAATGGGGTTATAAAGCATATTTTGCTTAGTATTTGTCAAATTCAAGAGGTGTTGCGATTCTCTTTAACAATAATCTTAAATTTTGAGTAAAGAAGGTTTACAAAGATATAGGTGGAAACTACATTTTCGCCGTTGTTTTCATTTTGGATAAGACAATGTTGATCATTAACCTGTATGGACCAAATCAGGATAATCCGGATTTTTTTTTTTTTTTTTTTTTTTTTTTTTTTTAGTTAGAAGGTAATATTAAGGACATAGGTGTTGAAAATGTTTTAACTGGAGGGGATTGGAACCTTGTACAAGTTTTTCAATGGATTATTTTAACTACAAGCATTATAACAATGCTAATGTACAACAGCAAGTTGAAGACATGATGCTTAATCTAGATCTTACAGATATAAGGAGAATGTTGAATCCATAATCAAAAAGATATGCATGATACAGATCCTCACCTCTGCAGCAAAGTAGACTTGATTTTTTTTTCTAGTTTGAGATCATGAGTCCCCCTTTGTCACGGATGCAGATATTAAGCAAGGATACAAGACAGACCATTCAATGATTACTCTGACTTTAACATTGCTAAAGAAACTAAACGATACTTCTGGAATTTAATTGTTCGTTGTTGAAGGGCAAACAGAACATTGGTGAAATTAACGAGGAAATTAAAACTGTAATAGAAAAGTATGCAGTACAGCCCTATTTAAGGAAACAACTGCCATTTATTGAGCGTTCAGAAATTCAGTTTACTATTACAGATAAACTCTTTTTAGATGTTTCATTAATGAAAATAATAAGTCCAACTACAGCATTTGCAATGGAAAAGAAACGCAGAAGTAATGAAAAGCAGACGCGCATTCAAGTGAATATGGAAAAACGTAGAGACAAAGGAACCGTTGACTGATGAAGAAAGACATGATTTAGAGCAGGACAAAGAGGAACTAGTCAGACTTATGGAGGCTAAAATGCAAGCGGTCATGCTTCGATCACAAGCACGTTGGATAGCAGAAGGGGAACAGGCCAATCAATATTTCTGCTCACTTGAAAAAAGAAACTTCTTAAACAAAAATATGACCAAGTTAACATTAGATGATGGTTTAGAAATATCCAATGATGAAAGGATCCAAGAAGAAGTGAAAAATCTTATGAAAAATTGTACCGGATAAAGGAACTTGAGGATTGCAAAATATCTTAAATGGTTAATTTACCTCATGTTTTAACAGACCAAGAACAGGTACAATTAGAAGGAGAAACTTCTATAGATGAGGTTGGCTATGCACTTCAACTGATGAAAAACATTAAAAGCCGTGGATCAGACGGATTTACTGTTAAGTTCTTCAAATCGTTATGGCCATCACCTAGAATATTCATTGTCCAATCATTAAATGAAGACTTTAAACTAGGCGAGTTGTCCACCACACAAAAGGAAGGAATTATAGTTTGTCTTTGCTCAAGGTGATAAATCTCGAGATGCCATTAAAAAAAAACTGTAGACTAATTACTCTTTTAAATGTTGTTTATAAGATAGAGTCAGCGTGTGTTGCGAATAGACTAAAACTGGTTCTTCCAAGTTTGATCAATGAAGACAAAACAGGATTTATGACCAACAGATATATCGGAGATAACATTAGGTTAATCTAGAATTCATTAACTACTTACAAACACTGCAACTGCCTAGTTTGCTTTTATTTTTAATTTCGAGAAAGCCTTCAATGGGGATTCATTAATAAAGTACTTGTAGCATTCGGTTTTGGACCAGATATACGTAAATGGATAACTACTTTTTTTATAATAATATTAAGTCAACTGTTCTTGTGAATGGCTAGGCATCTAGTTGGTTTCCTGTAGGTCATGGGTGCAGGCAGGGTGACCCAGTTTCACCCTACATATTCCTTTTGTGTGAGGAAATCCTTGCCATTATGTTGAGAGATAATAGAACTAAACAGGGATCCGAATAAAATGATACAAAACACAAACTTTTACAATATGTGGACGATGCAGAAATTATGCTTGAAGGTGACAAAGTGTCTTTTGTGGAAACTCTGATAACAATTGATAGGTTTGGGAGAAAATCAAATTTGATATTAACACAGAAGAAAAAAAAACGTGTGCTTTATGGCTCAGCAGTAGAAAAAAACTCGACGATTCGCTACATGCAACATTTATGTATTCAGTGGAATCCACAGTACTTTAAAATTCTGGTTTTCTTATTTACCAGTGATCTTGCTGACTGTTCAGAAATAAACATAGAGGCTGGTTTAAACAAATGTTATATATAAGGTACGGTTAAAGAGACAGATTACTCCACTTAGCAGGGTGCCTGTTTTAAAGTCTTTAGTCTTGTCCAAACTAATTCATCTCTGGATTCTACTTCCAAATCCTCCCAATGATGTAATTAATGCTATTCAAAACTTAGTCTTTCAATTTGTTTGGAATAGAAAACGGGATAGCATAAGTAGAAACACTATGGTTGAAAACATAATGATGGAGGACTTGGTGTGCCAAGAATAAAAAAAAATATACATTTGCATTACAACTTGCATGGATTAGAAAAATAAGAATATCATCTCGCAAGTGGAAAGGTATTACTTTGGCAAGCTGTCCAAGAATAGATTATCTGAAAAATATTGGTTGCAGTCGTTCTCTAGGCCAATTGTTCCAAAACAAATTTTGGGGCTGATGTATTTGAGGCACGCAAAGAATTTGGCCACAGGATTATACTTGCATTTCCAAAGAAATGGCTTCCAAAAAAATATATTTTACAATGAAAATATCAAGATAAACAACAACAACAAAAACAAGCCTTGATCAAAGTCTGCTCGACAAATGTATATACACAATTGGATATATTGTGAAAGAAGATTGCATGCTTTTGGCATAGATAGAGTTCAATGACAAATATGGATCTTGCATTGACTTTATTTTGTGTACTGGATTATTAAGGGAAGTAAACGCGTATATATTCGGAAAACTGCAGTAACAATGGCAAAGAACAAGAGTGGAGCTGATTAAACAGTCTTTTTAAGAATGAAGCTAGGTCTAAATTGTGGCAACTTATCTGCTTGGTCAGCAGAGAGGCACGTGTTTATTTATGATGCCTTTCTCTGTGACAACATAAACCCTGCCCTTTGCAGAGGAATAAAAAAACTTGAACAGGAATTGGAATGGGATGTCATTTTTAAAAAAGGTACAACAAAATAAAAGAAGTAAAAAATGGTTTCAGATAAGAATTTGATACCATGTATTGGGCACAAATATTGTGTTGTCAAACATGAGAGAATTGAACTGAATGATCATTGTACATTTTGTAACATAAGAAAGGGAAAAAGATTGAGCATCTGTTTTGGTTTTGTGAACACATGGCACATTTTGGCAACAACTTCAAGCAACAATAAAAGAAAAATGTCAGCATGTGGTTTCATTAAATTTGTCTGATGAATTGGTATTATTTTGGCATTCAGAGGTGATGAAACCTTTGACTTCATATTACTTCTAGCAAAACATTTAATTAAAAATAGCAAACATGAGGAAAAAAAAAAAACTTCCAACTGTAATAAGCTTTCTACATTATTTAAAGACAAAATATAATTTTGAACAGCAAGTTGTGAAAAGCGTAAAGTCTATTCAAAAACTGCTTGAAAAATGGCAGTTGTACCAATCTTTAGTAGAAGTGTAACTTTTGGACTTGATGTACATGTTGAGGGACTAGTCTGTCTCCATGTCACTTGATATGCATGTATGTTTGAATCCCCTGGTGGCTTTGTCTATGTCCTATCCTCTCAAAACAAAAACAAATTGTAAAGTAAAAAAAAATAAGGCTATTATAACGAAACGTTTTACAAAATGAGTTTTCCCGGGGCCAGTAGGACCCACTATGACGCAAGTAAAAGGGTGTGTCCAGCAAACATCCATCTTGAGGGGGATGGAAAAAAAAAACAAACAAACAAGACCCTTTCCCCAGCACCAAATGGACTATCCCTGGTGTGACCTACTCAGTAACCCTTCCCATCCAAGCCACGCTCGAGTGCTTTTACTTATACCCTTGATTGATTTTGTAAGCCACCCTCTTTCCCCTCACGCTCGACAGATTGGGTGACTCGGGGGAGACTGCCCCTTACAAAACGATACTCAAACTGCGTAGTAAAAAAGAGAAAGGTCAGGGCCGTTTCACGCGCGAATTCCGCTTTAAGATCACGACATGCTGGATGAGAAGGGATGACGCTTCCGGAACGAGGTCATTTCCTGTAAGATGACGCCATTTCCGAGTGATGTCACTTCCTGTGAGGTTTTAGTTCATATGATGTCACTCCTTTGACACTTCCGGGATGATTCGTTTCTGGATGATTTCACTTCCCCTATCACGTCATTTCTGGTGATGTCACTTCTGCTAATGTCACTTCTTATGACGACATACAATCCATCCCCATCTCCATAGGGCGTGATTCCTACCTTTAATACTACTACTGACAGGGGGTGCAGTGTACAGGAAAGAGGTCAGCACCTTATTTTTGGCTTTGCTCAGACCTAGATCAAGCAGTAAGAGGATAAGTATTTTCGCTGCTAGCTAGTCAGACTTTTACTGCGCATATGGAAGGCATTTGTCACTTCTTGATAATCTGATGGGCTTTCTGTCTGCCTGCTAATCACATGCTGGCTGTCTGCTGGACACGCTTTGCAGTTGACAGTTCCTGGCTGTCAAGTTTGAAGTGCACTCAGTGTTACACACACAGGTGAAGTCTGTGTACAGGCAGGGGTCCGACCTTCATGAGCGGCAGACAAGACGTTTGCTCTGGAGGATATCTTAAGATCAGTCTTCACAGGACAAAGCTTTGGTTCGCGTGTCTATATCGTGAACTAACGACAAATTCTAGATTTTCTCTTGGCTGAAACTTGTCATCTATTATCTTCTTCACAGAGATCGACAAGTTACGGCAAGACTGGTTCTTAATTGAAATTTGAACAATCTTTTCTGTAGAGAGGGGACACAGCCTGCACAATACTATCCACTGGCACTCAGTTGAGATACACATTGTTAGGCCTACAGGCCTGTTTGCATACAATATAAAACCAATGTCGGCAACCTCTAGTCAACTTAGCTATTGACGCCTTTATTGTACGGAAATGTGTACCTAAGAATAAAGAATGCAAATTTATGTTCAACGACCACAGACTAATTTCAACAGAGAGTTTCTCACAAAATGATTTCTTTGACATGAGAACTTTCATACACTTACAGTCCTTTGCTCGAACCAGAACAGTCCTTGAACATTTCAGCAACTATTTTTGTTTCTCCACAGAGCAATGATCAGAGAGATACGTGAGCCTCACCAATCTTGAATCGTTAAAGAAAAGGCAAATATCCTTCTCTGTTGCGTTAGTCAGGCGAAGTAACATGATGTGACACGAGCGTTTGTGCGCACTGCTAAGCCAGGTCAGTTGGACGCTGATGGTGAGCCAGGCAACACAGGGATGCTGACAGACTAATTTGAAACGAAGGAAGTCTCAAAGATTTGTAATATACTTGTGTTAGGTTGTATGACTATGTGAATGTGATGTGTTTATGTGTGACGAGGACACCAGGTAAGTCTGTACTTCTTGCTTTTTTTTTTTCTGAGGACGAATTTGTTATTGACGCTTTGCTTTGTTGGTATTGCTTTACTATGTAAGACATTATTCTGCAAGCTACACTCTTGTAGTCATGTTTTTTTTAAACTGTGATATATCACTGAGACTTTGTTAGATTTAGTCTGGTGCTATTTCTTTTTCGGTCAAATTTATGGGGAAAGCAACTGAGGTTTTGCACGGAAATTTTCCCCCACTGCCACTGATCAGGGGAGAGAGAGAGAGAGAGAGAGAGAGAGAGAGAGAGAGAGAGAGAGAGAGAGAGAGAAGAGAAGACCCCTGAGAGGGATGAAAAACCTGAAAAATCAGTCATCTGAAGAGGAAGATAGTAATCAAAACAGGATGGATAAATCAGAGCACAACTGGGAAAGAAGATTTAACAAGGTGACTACCATGTTTTCTCGGTTTGAAGAGAAACTTGGTGCTGCCCTCAAGGCAGAAAGTAACAAAGGAAAAGGCAAGAGTGGGAAAGATGGAAACCACACCAAGAGCTGGCTATCAATGGCGAAAAAAACGGCGCTCGCACGCTGGCTCCCTTGAGCAGGAGAGTGATTCAGAATAGTTCCAAATAGAGTTCACCTGCAACGAAAAGAAAAAGAGAAGAAAGTTCTAGTTCCGAGAGAGAGATGGTTGATGATTCAGATGCCATTTCAATTCCATCTTCTGTTGAAGGCATGTGGAAAGATATTGAAAATGATTAGAGGAAAAAGAACATATAGTAGGTGTAAAATCCTCTTAGCTAAGATGGCAAACAAAGTTTTAAGAAAAGACACAATGACATCAAAATTGAAGAAAAATACAAAAGAAAATAAACCCTAGAATTATTCGACTTAGTTTATTGAAGTCGATAGTAGAGCCATGGTCAAAAGTTTTGGCAACAAAACTATGGACTAGTTCTAACAGAGCATAATTGGTTAATTGCAAAATAAATGCACTAAAGAAGAAAGACTGAGACTATTACATTGGAAGCTTCTTCATAACATCTATCCAACCAATATTCTGCTATTCAAAATGGGGATTAAGAATTCCATCAAGTGTTCTTTCTGTAATGAAAATGACTACATTGAACATTTTTTCTTTAGGTGCCAAAAAGTAAAAAAAAAAAAAGTATGGAAGGACTGTAGTGGATACATATTTAAACAAACAAATAAGACCTTACAGGAGACAGATGTACTTTTTGGATATAAACCGAATGATGTAAAATGCCCATTTGTGAAATTTGTAACCATACAATTTTTGATCACAAAAATGGTAATAAGCAAATTTTGATATGGGTATGGATATGATATCACAGTTTTATTTGAAAGAGAAACTAACCTACGTAAAAGGCTCCTTTTTTAATGTAAGAATTGTAACATCGTGAAAAAATAGTGAAAATAGAGCAAATAACATTTGACAATATATAAAAAAAAGAGGGGCTTGAGTTTCTAGCATAGACATGTAAGTTGATAAACCGTTGACACGAAGATTATATTCTTATAGGAAATAACCATTTTTGCTGACAAATACATTGAATCATCTTCGCCTTCTCTCTGGTTGATCATACATTGTTTCTTCAAGGTATGTCACTCAGTGGAAGATTGGGAGACGCTCTAAACTTTAAAAAAAATACATTGCTGGTCATTTTCTATGCTTTCTAGAAACAAGAACTATGTTTAATCAACAAGAAATATTTGCTTTTATTTCTGTTTTATTTGGAAGAGTATACATCAAACATGCTACGTCAGAAACAAGCATGAAAAACTCTTTTGAAGAAAGGAAGAAAAGAAAGAAAGAAAAAGAAAGAAAGGAAAGAAAGAAAGACAGACAGACAAACAGACAGACAGAGAAAAAGAGACAGAAAGAAAGAAGGGAAGACGGAGAGAAGAAAGGAAAACAAGAAGAAAGAACAAGAAAGAAATAAAGACAGAAAGAAAAAAAAAAAGAACGAACTAGAAGCCAAAGAGCACGCTAACTTGATGAACTATTGGTTGAATTTGACGGCCGTTTTCGCCGGTCTCTTCATGCATAAATGAGAAAATTAGAAGAGAGAAAAAAAAAAAAATATTCTCTAAAAGGATAGAAAGCGAAAGATAGAAAACTGAACCCCCGCCCCCAATGCCCAAAACTACCTTCCCAGAGCGAAAAGTCCATTCGGCGAAAAGTCCATTCGGCGACGGCGAAAGTCCACTCTGCAAAAGTGATTCGGCGAAAGTCCATGTCTCCCTCAAAACGACGGCGATCCCCGGGGGATTTCCTCTCTTCCGAGCAGAGAGGCCGAGTACGTGATTGACTGGACCCATTTTTGCCGCACACCCATTGACCCTCGGGCTAGTGGAATGCACGCCAACTTCTCCCCCCCCCCCCCCCCCTACCCCCCACTACCCCCCCCCCCCCCCCCCCCCCCAGCCACAATCATCAGACGTCATCAGTCTGTTCTTTACTCCCGCCGTGGTGTACCCTGCCCTACCCTACCCAACCCAACGCCAGCAATCCCCCCCCTCCCCTACCTCCCCCCGCTTTCCCGCCCTGTACCCCCCCCCCCCACACACACACACACACACACACTCCTATAGCCCCTCACTCCCCTCAGACAATTAAGAACAAGACTCAGAGACTTGTTAACCTTTACCGGATGACTACACACTGACCTGATCGTATTACAAACAAGACTCAGAGACTGCTAACCTGTTACCTGATGACGTTTTTGACTACACAGATCCGATCGTGCGGGTCGCCCAAGACCCACACATTTTGTAGAGGCTTTTCTCTATTGCTTATCCCTGCTCAGATCGCGTGGGTCTTGTAATAAGACCCGCACCTGATAAAAGAGCGGCTCAGCAGCTTATTCCTCACCCATTGGCGTGAGTCATGTGCAACCCATTAAAATGTATAGGTCCTGGGGAACCGTGACTAATTACGCTGGTAATTGATTGTGCCTGTACATGAAATTTCTGTGACCAATGGCTATTAAAATTGTTGACAAATTCCTAAGTTTTCTTGAGCATAGCTCCATCCGTTCATAAGATACGATGTTTTCATTGAGTCACTGGGTCATGGAAGACCCAGGAAGCATGGTAAAGGTTTATGTACGAGGGAGCACTGAGGAAACAAAACCAATGGCATTCTGTTATTTGTTTCTTGAATAAAAGTTGTTAAACATGAAAAAAAAAAAAAAAAACGTTGAGAATTTTCAAGATTCCATGGTGGTACACATAAATGTTGATCTGCTGATCACCGATGGAGAAAAAAAAGTTGAAGAAAAGTTTGACATAACCAAAAGACCTGAAAATAGTGACAATTACACAAGTCCCCAAAGTAAACCCACATGTATGGAAGAAAATTCCAGCCTCTGCTAGGAAGGAAAGCAGATCAGAAATTGGCTCAGAGTTAAAGGGCCATCATCAAAGGTGCTACTGCTTTTGTCAACAGCTCTCAGCTTGTGTTCCATGCTAATAACAAGGGCATAAGCACAGTAGACAAAGAACTGAAGAGAGCCATCTCTGACATACACTTTGATGCGCTTTTGCTCCTCAGATGCAGGCAGGATTTTACGCCCGTTCTTTAGCAATGATTTTGCTGTGCTATGCACTGACTCCATGCCTGTTACAAGCCGGTTATTTGGGATGACCTTGCTGGATCACTGAAAGAAGTAAGAGAAATGGAGAGGATAGGCTCAGCTGTGATAGAAGCGGGGTGTGGGTACACAGGCATCAGAGGCCAGCACCTGCGAGGCGTGGTTTTATAGGCCAGACAAATTGGCGCCAAAGAGGGCTCGCACGCAGAAAGCCATTGCAGGGCAGGCAGAGTCAGATGTTTTACCACAGCAGGAAAAAGGAGGGCCTGAGAGGCCAACACAAAAAAGGGTAAGTGATGAGCATGCTCCCCCATAGCCCTGCTCTCAGACATAGAAGCTGACGTTCCTTCACTTCAAGCAGGCAGAGTAAACACAAAGCAGTGAAAACTTGAGAAAGCTGACAAAAGATCTTGACAATCTTGAAACAGTAATGGGACGTGAACTTGACTGTTCAACCAGTCGTTTGCCAAACATGGCTTCTAGACATCCAAGACTGAATTGTAAAGAAAAGCAAATTAATTCTGATAAGGTCCAAAAACTAGTCGCAAAAGGGCTTATATCCACATGCTCCCCAGATCATGCTCAGTTCATTTCCACTTTTTACACACCCCCCCCCCCCCCCAAAGGATCGAAACCACAGGATGATTTTTAATTTGAAACAGCTGAATAAACACATAGCATATCACCATTTTAAGATGGACACTCTACAGACTGCTCTTAGACTGATTGCACCAGGCTGTTACAAGGCATCAAAGGACCTTGAAGATGCTTATTACCCAGTGCTTTCGTTGATAGGGATGACACGTGTAAACAGAGCATGCACCTTCCGTGGATGAAAAATGAAGAATGACTGAGTGACTGATTTCAGATTTCAATGAAGCAAGAAACGACTGAACCTAGCGTCATCAGGCAGCTCTTTAGCCAGCTCAGCCTGGGAAGGCAGACCATTCTGTGAGCGAAAACGAGGATTGTAGAACGCTCTGAGCTTGGCCTCTAACCAAGGATATGCGCTGTATATGAATACCCTTATAGTAATGATAATAACAATTATAATGATAGTAACACTAATGCTAATGATAATAGTGAAGATGATAATTATAACAATGAGAATAATATAAGAGTGTTCATTAGTTTAGAGATGTATGCAAAAGCTTATGGCCAACTAATTTTTGCGAAATTCATTTTAATACACGGTATTTACCTCGTATGATTTCCGCAAGAGGCACAAAATATGATGAGACTCTGACTTTCGTCAACAATCGTGTTCAGCATGAGGACATTTAAATCCCCTCACAACCAGAAACATCGTCTGTCTCTTAGTATTGCCACGTATTGCCAGACATACTGACTTCTGTTGACACGTTTTAACTCTGCGACAACAGATAAGGCAATCTATCAAAGTCATTACAAAAATGTCTCTAAGGAGAATGGTCTTGTATGTTCATAACGTGAATGTTGAAAATACTTTTAATTTGATTGTTCTGTCCCCATTTATTTCACACAAAATAAATCCTCCTGTATTCTATGCAAAACCATGTTCACACCATGCAACATTGTAAATGTTTTGTTTTTTTTAATAGCATACTCAGTGTCATGCACCTTAATGATCATAAAGATCACATTGAGAAATTCTGGAAAACATTACTTAATTTATGCACGTATCACATTGATGTTACGAGAGTAATATCAATTGGTGATCAAGCCCATGTGTCATTAAAGTATGTATTACAAAAATAGAGGGAGGGGTAGGGAAGGTTTAATGTTGCTGAGAAATGTAATGTCTTCTCTCTCTCTCTCTCTCTCTCTCTCTCTCTCTCTCTCTCTCTCTCTCTCTCTCTCTCTCTCTCTCTGGCATACCACATGCATTGAATAGAACAGTGTTGTGTCTAAACACGCCGAAGAACATTCTATAACAACCTGAACTTGATGGTCCTCATTAACTATGCATGTTCATATGACTTGAATTGATGAAATGTTGTAAGTGTTTGGTGGTATTAGATAGTATTTTTTCCAATTTCGAATTTATGCAAATAAGTTGAGAAATTACATATGTGCTAAAAGACGACTGTGATTGTACAAGTAGTCTGGGCTAGTACCAACACCACAAAGGGAAAAATCAGGACTCCAAAAGCACCCGCAACATTCTTCACGGCAGGAGGCAGCGAATCATGGCCAAGAACAACAGTGCTACTCGGAACATGCAGGCAGAGTCTGCTGGACGGGGCAGATGACTGGGAGTGCACAGCAGACCTCCCAGAATGGAATAGTCACCCAGAGATTATCAGCAAGAGTGGCATGAGACCAGACATAGTATTACACTCTCAGTCAACCAAGCAGCTGATCATGATCGAGCTCACGGTGCCATATGAGAACAGAATGGAGGCAGCTCAGATCTACAAGACTGAAAAGTATGCTGATCTGGCAA
>JADBJO010016388.1:0-40656 GCA_016801955.1 Conus betulinus | reverse complement strand
CACAAAAATGATGGAAAGCAGTTTCAGAAAACAGACGCAAACAAAAACAAACAACAACAAACAACAAAACAACAACAATAACAAACAACGCCCCCAACCCCTTCTGAAAAGATTCCAGACGCGACCACACTTGTAACACTGTCCGTTCTCCCCAACTGACGGTGGGAAGAGGATTGTGTGGGTGGGATGAACAATGACACTGGAGCCATTTTCCATGGTAACAGCTGCACGTGCGTAATGTGAAAATGACAGAGAGAATCAGGGTTTGAGGTGCGGGTTGGTTTCAAAGGGAATGCTTTTTCTCGGCGCGTATCGCGTCAGGAATGCGTATTGGGGAGGTGCAATGATGACTTCATTTGGGAAATGCAAGGACTCACAAAGCACATAAAACAAGGGCGAAGCGGGGTATCTTGAAACCCAAATGGGAAGTGAACATACATACTCGAAATGCCCACTCGTGAACGGCTTGAAATATAAATCATGTGTCGCTCTTGAGAGGAGATATGAGAGAGACGAGAGACGAGGGAGAGAGAATGACGAGAAGGAGAGACGAATACAAGGTCAGAGAGAGTGAGAGAGACGAGCGGATAGTTTTGAGAGAGACAGGGGGTCTGGTGCAGAGAGAGCAAACGATTGAAGCAATTTGTTTTTTACAAGGAGAAAATTTGCTTCTGTGAGCGGAAGTTTTTTGAAAGAAACAGGCCGTCTGGTGCATGATCTGCAAACACACTGTGGCAATTTGAGCATTAGGGCAGCCATACTTTCTAGAAGGAACAGTTCTGTGAGAGAGAGAGAGAGAGAGAGACGAGAGGAGAGAGAGAGAGAGGAGAGAGAGAGCGTTAACCAGCCTGGCATAGATCATAGGTTACAGTGAAATTTAATACGACGTTTTAGGTCCTGTTCTTCCGCGCTTCCACAATCTCTTCCCTACAAAACTGGCTTTGGCATTTTCATATCGCATGCGCCAACACGCTACACACACACACACACACACGCGCGCGCGCGCGCGCGCGGCATACACACACGTACATACGCACGCACGCACGCACGCATGCACGCACGGCACACACAACACACACACACACACACACACACACACACCACACACACAACATTCCATTGTTCACTGTTGGCCGGTTGTGATAGCCCTTGACGAAGTATTTTCAGTGAAGGGTAAGTTCTCGTTGTTGTCAGGTTATTCCTTTACTATCTTTTGTTCGGCTTCCACTGTGCACAGGCCACTGGAGGTTTGGAAACAGCGGAAACGGAAGGTGTTGAGAGGCCGTCTGTTCTCTTCTGACTAGTCTTTTTATCTTAGAGTCTAAGCATACGCGAGCTAGGAACATTCTTTCCAAAGAGAGATACTTGACCACCCGACGTGGAGAGACTGTCTGAAAATGGTTGCACGCCCCGCAACTCTGTAAATGATTGGTGTGCACCGTTCGTAACACGAGTTCTCATCCGTTATTTATTCCTCATTCATTATTCATGATGTCAACAGACGTGTGTCGACATGTGGCGCCCGTGTCAGTGACAATACGGCCTTCCGTCCGATTTTGGCTCTCTCTCTCTCTCTCTCTCTCTCTCTCTCTCTCTCTCTCTCTCATATCCTGCAGACAACAGCACTTTTTGGATGTTAGTCTCATCTTCAGTTAAATCATCACAATTTAGCCAGTTACATAGTATTCTTAGAAAACTGTCACTAGTTCAAGGAAAGAGAAGGTAAGGTACCCTGTCATGGAGAGAAATAAAAACCTTATTTGCAGATGGTGAAATTATAACACACTACTTTTACCCCCAATCTCCTCCAACTACCCCCCAGCCTCCTCCCCCCAAAAAACCCCAACCTTCCCCAAATGTCCACCCTTTCTCCCCCAACCTTCCTGAAGCCTTTCCCGCCAACCTCCCCCCCCCCCCCCCCCACTCCTTCCCTCTAGCCCTCCCCCACAGTCCCTGACAACTCGAAGGGACGTGTTGCAAAGGGAAGAGGCCCAGACAGTGATTCCCGTGTTTCCCGAAGGTTTCGAAGCTACTCCGCACGTGATCTCATCTCACAACATGTCTAAAGGTTTCTCATCCTCCACCAATGAACGGCGCTGCGTGTAAACACGTGACGATGCCCGCCATTGCAAACGAGCAGCGAATGTGAACTGCTTGATTCATCAACTCCGTTGCTGCTGAACTGGTAAGGTGCAAAAGAAGTGCCTTGAGACTGGCAGTTCTAAACTGTGTGCTGCTTCTTTGAATAATGCCAGCTTCACCTACAAATACTAAGGAGTGACCTAAGCCTTTGGGAAAAAACAGAAAATACTGGCCCAGGTCATGTTGATGGGATGAAAGAATGGCTGCGTGAATCGTGAATCGCCACAGGAAAGCAATGCAAATCGAAAGAAGATAACGGCCGTTTCGATTGACCAGCACCTTGGCCTAGAATCCATCAGATCCAAGCCTTTTTGGGAGGTAAGCTTTAAAAAAAAAAAAAAAATTGTTTTTGCTTTTTAGCTGGATGATTTCCTTTTTTCCATCTCCTGACCCCACCCCTTTCTCGATTTTTCTTTTCAACCCCTCCCTCCCCAACCTCTCCCAGGCGGGGCCCTTCATGTCACCACTCCCCAGACTTTAAAATACTAATTCAAGATACTGTTATTGCGCTTTGCAAATGTCAGGGGAAGCTGGGTCAACCTCGAAGCACTCGCGTCCGACACTTGCTCGCCTTCAGGCAGGATTTCACTCCATCTTGTTTTGTTCCCATCAAAGAGTAGCTTACTTTTAACATTCTCGGAAAGGGGCGCTTTCAGAGAGAGGGTTAATTTTTTTTTTTTTAATGCAAGGTTTTCTTGAAAAGGAAAGTTAACATTCCCATAAATCTTCTGGCCGTAAGGTTTTGAGCTGTCAGAGGTCACCCTGTCTAGGGCCTGGCATGACGGAAGGCAGAGCCCACCTTCTCTTTCCGCCCCCTTTAACCCATACTGAACAGAATCAGGTGTCCATTGACTGCTGTGTGGATAGAGGGTTTTCACTGACTGCTGGGGGTGGACAACGTTTTCAGGACTGCTTGGTTGACAGAGGGTTTTCATTGACTGCTTGGTGGACAGAGGGTTTTTCATTGACTGCTGGGTGGATAGAGGGTTTTCAGTGACTGCTGCTGGGTGGATAGAGGGTTTTCAGTGACTGGAGGACAGAGGGTTTTCATTGACTGCTGGGTGGACAGAGGGTTTTCAGTGACTGCTTGGTGGATAGAGGGTTTTCAGTGACTGTTTGGAGGACAGAGGGTTTTCATTGACTGCTGGGTGGATAGAGGGTTTCCAGTGACTGCTTGGTGGACAGAGGGTTTTCATTGACTGCTTGGTGGACAGAGGGTTTTCATTGACTGTGGGGTGGACAGAGGGTTTTCATTGCTGGGTGGACAGAGGGTTTTCACTGACTGACTGTTTGGAGGACAGAGGGTTTTCATTGACTGCTTGGTGGGACAGAGGGTTTCATTGACTGCTGGGTGGACAGAGGGTTTTCATTGCTGGGTGGACAGAGGGTTTTCAGTGACTGCTGGGTGGACAGAGGGTTTCATTGACTGTTGGGTGGACAGAGGGTTTTCATTGACTGCTGGGTGGACAGAGGGTTTCATTGACTGCTGGGTGGACAGAGGGTTTTCATTGACTGCTGGGTGGACAGAGGGTTTTCATTGACTGGGTGGACAGAGGGTTTTCACTGACTGTGGGTGGACAGAGGGTTTTTCATTGACTGCTGGGTGGACAGAGGGTTTTCATTGACTGCTGGGTGGACAGAGGGTTTTCATTGACTGCTGGGTGGACAGAGGGTTTTCAGTGACTGCTGGGTGGACAGAGGGTTTTCATGACTGCTGGGTGGACAGAGGGTTTTCATTGACTGCTGGGTGGACAGAGGGTTTTCAGTGACTGCTGGGTGGACAGAGGGTTTTCAGTGACTGCTGGGTGGACAGAGGGTTTTCAGTGACTGCTGGGTGGACAGAGGGTTTTTCAGTGACTGCTGGGTGGACACAGAGGGTTTTCATTGACTGCTGGGTGGACAGAGGGTTTTCACTGACTGCTTGGAGGACAGAGGGTTTTCATTGACTGCTGGGGACAGACAGAGGGTTTTCAGTGACTGCTGGGTGGACAGAGGGTTTTCATTGACTGCTGGGTGGACAGAGGGTTTTCATTGACTGCTGGGTGGACAGGAGGGTTTTCAGTGACGGGGGGGACAGAGGGTTTTCATTGACTGCTGGGTGGACAGAGGGTTTTTCAGTGACTGCGGGGTGGACAGAGGGTTTTCATTGACTGCTGGGTGGACAGAGGGTTTTCAGTGACTGCGGGGTGGACAGAGGGTTTTCAGTGACTGCTGGGTGGACAGAGGGTTTTCATTACTGGGTGGACAGAGGGTTTTCACTGACTGTTTGGAACAGAGGGGGTTTTCATTGACTGCTGGGTGGACAGAGGGTTTTCACTGACTGTTTTGAGGACAGAGGGTTTTCATTGACTGCTGGGTGGACAGAGGGTTTTCACTAACTGCTGGAAGGACAGTGTGTTTTCATTGACTGCTGGGTGGACAGAGGTGGTCTGTCTGTCTGTGTGTCTCTCTCTCTCTGTGTCTCTCTCTCTCTCTCCACACTTCACCTTCCTCACTACCTTCTATCTGGTGACTCTCTGTCTGTCTCTCTCTCTGTCTATTAGTCTCTCTCTCTCTCTCTCTCTCTCTCTCTCTCTCTGCCAAATTCTCTCTCTCTCTGTCTTGCACTCTCTCTCTCTCTCTCTTTGAAATGAACTCTCTGCCTCCCTCTCTCTCTCTGCGTCTTCACACTCCACCTTCCCCACCTCCCTCTGTCTGTCTTTGTCTATCCTCCTCTCTCTCTCCTGTCTCTCTGTCCCCACCTCACTCACCACCCTGTGTGTGTGTGTGTGTGTGTGTGTGTGTGTGTGTGTGTGTGCGCGCGCGCGCGCGCACGCACGCGCGCACACGCACCACACTTTGTGTTATTAATGGAAAGAATTTGGGAAAGATTTCTGCCCCTCCCCCCCCCCCCCCCCCCCCCCCCCCCCCCCCCAACCACTTGCTTGCTTTTCAACAAAAAACTGATGTCTGTACTGGGAAAGATTTCCTCTCTGTAGGATATGTGTGCTGGATCTTTCTCGTTAAGTGTTTTCCGTACACTTTGGAGACTTCTCATTAAAGTGTTTTCCCTACACTTTGGAGAAGTTCGTTTATATACTTTTGAGCACTTGCACTTTCACACACGCGCATTCTACCTTACCGGGTCAGTCCAGATACTGGCTTGGGGGTTGTCAGGATTAGTACATATTGCTGTATTTCCTGAGATTTTATGTGGTTGCATGCTCTTTTAGCTTAAAAAAAAGCCTTCTGTTTCTTTCTTTTTCATTCATTTATTTATTTTGCAACGAAATTCGCCGTTTCACAAAGAGGTTAAAATTTTCCTTCTGTAATCCCATGTCCGTGTAAATGATTTTGTCTGAAATGTCGATGACCGTTGGCTACAGAAAACACCAATACTGCTCTTGGCAAAACGAAGCTACCCTAAACTGCATTACTGCCTCGCCAAGACCATGCAAGATGCGGATTTGGAACAGCTTGTTACAGAAGCAACCAGAGGGCCAGACACGCTGGACTTAGTATTGGCCAACTCCCCGTCACTTGTCCCGAGGTTATAAGCCATTTGAGGGCTGTCAGACCACAAGATTGTGTTCTAGAGTACACGGTCCACCACACCAGAAAACAAAACGCCAAATGCCCAATCCAACTGTATATAATAGAGCAAACTGGGACAACATGCGGGAGGATATGCTTATACTACAGAGTTTTCCAGCACATGCAGGAGGATATGCTTATACTACAGAGTTTTCCAGCACCAAAGGCACAGAAACAACAGAAGGCCTCTGGATCAAATTTAAACAAGTTATCCACACCACCATGAAGGTCAACATACGAACAACGAATCCAAGAAGAAAAAGAGTCCTATCCCTGGGTCACCTTTAACATCAGAAAACTAATGGCAAGACGGGACAGACTGTATGGGCGGATGAAAAAGGAAGGAAGGGAAGACTTGAACACCGAAATCACAAATCTAGGCAGGACTATCCAGCGTGAATCATGACGCTCCTATTGGCGATATGTAGAGAACTTGTTCTCTCCCACTGCCTTTGAAGAGGATATCAAGCCCTGCCAAAAAGCTTTGGACCTACATCAAGCACACATGCTCCTCCAAACTCAGCATCCCCCCTTAAAGCAAGAAGCCCGTCTTGCCACTGATGCCAAACAGAAAGCTGAACTACTAAATGGCCAATTTTAAAAAACCTTCAGCCCAGGGAAGACGTACACAGCAGCTGAATTCAAAGCCAAATGCAAGATGACAGAAGACCCAAGTCAATACCCGGACATCCAAGAACTGACAGTTCACACACAGAGAATTGAGAAGTTGCTGGTGAATTTGAATCCAACAAAAGCTGCCGACCCAGACAACATCCACCCCGAGTCTTGAAAGAATTAGCCAAAGAAGTTGCCCCCATCCTGAACACTATCTACCAATCGTCACTCCGCTCCGGACACGATCCTGCAGACTGGAGAGAAGCCTTGGTCACACCAGTGTACAAGAAAGGTGAACACTATGACCCTTCCAATTACAGACCATCTCCCTCACCAGCGTGCCTTGCAAAATATTTGAAATCCTTTCGACAGCAAAGAGATCTGAAGGCTTATCGCATCTTGTGAACAGAGAAAAAATGGACCATCAGCAATTCATCCTTAGCACTTTGCTCGGGGGGGGGGGGGGGGGGGGGGGGGGGGGGGGGGGGGGGGATCATTGGACATCGTTCCTGACGGTCGTCACTATGCTTTCTGCGACCGTTAGAACAGGATCAAGTCTATTCTGCTGGCAACCAAGTCACGTGTCACTTAAGTTGACAGACACAATGGAATCATTCTTGTATTGCTCTTGTACAACTGCACATAATTACTAGTCTTATGTTAACTGTTGCGTGATCAGCTTTGGCGAATGATGGGGAATCTAGGTCAAGTGATTTTGTTCCGGTGCGTTGCCATGAGTCGTGTATCAGCGTTTGTATTTTTTTTTAAAAATGTCAAGTTATTTTGCAGCTACATTAGCATAATGAAATTTTATTCAAATCAATAAGAAAAAATCTTAATCTTCATTGATGATCTCTCTCTCTCTCTCTCTCTCTCTCTCTCTCTCTCTCTCTCTCTCTCTCTCTCTCTCATCACCCTGTCACTTCTGATAATTAGCTTGCCATTTGTATTCCTCCACGCTTTTTTAGATCTGAATGATTGATGAATTGACAAGTGAACTGAATGACTGACCAATCGACCAGCCTACTATTATG
This sequence comes from Conus betulinus, assembly GCA_016801955.1. Taxonomy (NCBI): domain Eukaryota; kingdom Metazoa; phylum Mollusca; class Gastropoda; order Neogastropoda; family Conidae; genus Conus; species Conus betulinus. Next base: position 33,292 of record JADBJO010016388.1, on the reverse strand, counting down.
ATAAGCTACCTAGTAACTAACCAACGAAGCAACGAACCATTTTACTAAGTGTGTGTCTAGTTCATGTTGCAGACACTGACATTTGCTATCTTTTGCTGTGTAGCTGATCACCTTTATTTTTCTCTTTAACGACAATGTACCCAAGTGGGGAGAAGCAAACAGTTAACAGAATCTCCCCCCCCCCCCCCCCCCCCCCCCCCCCCCCCCCCCCCCCCCTTCCCTTCTCCAACTTACTTACCCCCCCCCCCCCCCCACCTTCCTAATAGACAGTTGCATTGTTCCAGCAGATGAAACAATCGGTTCGTTGCTGAGTTTACTGACCGACCGTCTCTCGTACGTTATGGGTAGATAACTTGTCTTTTTTCGTTTACAACAGAAACAGGGACCAGATCTGAGCGACAACAAAGGGTCAGAGCTGCAACGGGCATCCACCTGGTGGCGCACTGTTCTCCGTGACACCTGGAGGTGAGTCTGAGAAAGCTATGGATGACAACGATCAAGAACCGTTGTTGTTTCTCCGCCGCTGTCGCCACATACACAATGTCTGCCATCCAAGTCCTGTCCCGTGCGTGCAGAGAGATGCGCACTTATCCATAGGAAGGTAGGCACCTCTCCAAACCTGCTAAGAATAACATTTCCAATCAGAGGAATATGAACAGATATCTGTCAGTAATATACAAATTTGACCTTTTTAATTTTGTGGGCTCTGTCGTCTGTACTCCAGAATTTCCACTGGCTTTGCATCTCTCTGTCTGTCTCTCTCTCTTTCTCTCTCTCTCTCTCTCTCTCTCTTTCTCTCTCGTTCGTATACACATGTTTACTAAAGAAGTGAGAAGGGTAACAACATTTGCATTGGATGGTGGCTCACTCATATGTATGCATGCGTGTTGGGGCCAGGAAGGAGAAAGAGCACAATATGTAGAACATATACACCAAACTTTCACTTTGTATAGACATCGAAAGACACAATGCATGAAATAACCTTTGCATAGCCTGTGTTAATTACTAAATAAGTGGCATAGATATAGACCTGACACATCAGCACTTAACACAGACAATATGAGGCCTGGGCTTATGTCGTGCTGACTTAGAGGTCTAAACAGATTTACATACTGTTACAAAAAGTGTGTCCCCCACCTCTTATGTCCCAGCAATGTTTGAGATTTGGATTGCCTGTATAACGTTGTTTTGGTTAACATCTTCCTCCTGTTTGGGCAGGAGCCCAGGCTACCCACTGACAATCTCCTGGGACGTTCCATCACAACAACGACAGGCACAGTGGACTGAATATGGTGACACCGACAGCGACTTGGGATAGCTCACCGGGAGGCTTTCGATCATCTACATGACATCTAGCCATGATCTCCAGGTTGGCGACCATGTCTGCGTGCATGACTGGGTTCTAGGCTGCAACAGGATCCAGGACTTCTGCCAGCCTGACCCACACTGTGTCACCGCCAACCCACATGAGCAGGTGTATGCTGTCCTGCCAGGTGGCCCAGGGAGGGTCGTCAGCCAAAGAGACCTCCTCCTAGCCGCTGATCTCCCAGATGAGGAACCAGAGCCTTTGCCATGGCAACAACCTGTACCTTTTCTGCTGACACTTTGGATGGAAGAAGAGATGTTGTTTACGCCACTTCCACATCAGAGGGCACAGGAACCAACTGGCGCCTGGTCCCCCTCATCTTCTAGCTGGTGCTGTCCCTCTGCCAGCCCCAGTGCCTGCTCCACGGAGGTCACAATCACTAAAGAATGAGGTAAGACTCTAGATGAGCAAAGACTGAACATAACGTACGTGCAGGTTACCCTGCTACCCGTGGACAGATATTGTGCCTCCTGATTATGCATTAAGGCATAATTTTTGTGCCATAGTATCATTTTTTTCCCATGATTACTTATTCATGTTTGCTTTTAACTACTGTTCAATTTTCATTAGATAATTTTGTTCCAAGACCATGCTGCGATACTCCACAGCTGACGATTAGGCTCAGATGCACAAACAGAGCGCAAAACATTCTGGCATGATGCGCAGAGTATAATGGGGTAGGTGTCCACCTCATTTATGCCCCCAAAGTTAAAATTCCCGTACAGTGCCGAGCCACTTCCCACCCCAGAATCAAGCATAAATTGCCATCACAGATGTTGGGTTACTCTTGATTGGGGGGGGGGGGGGGGGGGGGGGGGGGGGGGGGGGGGGGGGGAAGAGTCGGGTAGAGTTGGGAGAGAAGGGTTGGTTATGGAATAAGATGTAGGTAATAGGGGGAAAGGTGGTATGCGTAATGCTTAAGGGAATATGATCTATAGATGGAAAGAAGCGAAACGAGTGAATCAGAAAACAACTTTCCTTAAAATTTCTTCTGTTGTGGGAGTAAATGTGGACATAGCCACACAAAACCTGTAAGAAAATCAAAGCATGGAACAGGGTGTTTTTTTTTGCCTCTTTGACACGTGCACTGCCCACAAGGCCACAGGGGCACCTCTGAATGACCTCTCCTTTGCTGTGCAGACATTACTAAGACATGGCTCCAGGAGTTCGATTCCTGCTTTCAGCCAGTCAAGGATTTCAACACCCCATGCCTTGATGCCTGACTACGCGCTAGTGTCTGCTGACCCTGTTTTCTGTGTGCACCTTTTCCTCCTCAGGCATGTGGGCATCTGTCACCCAACCCCTGATAAGGCGCAAAGGACTCAGACCCTCTGTGTGTGTGCATTACTGATATCAGCCGAAAAAAAATTGTGGAAGAAATCAAGAAATGAAACGACCTCAGTGCGTGTATCCTTTTTGCATTTCTCCAGTGAAATGGTACCAATTCAGTCTGTGTAATATACTAATGGATGTGCTTGTCTTCATCGCTGGCATACCTATTTGTGGACTTGGTACGATACGTATGTTATTGTGTGACATTTTGGGGCATTGTAACATACATACATAACATGTGTGATGGGCTTTGTGGATGATTTTCTCAGTTGAATAAAGTATAGTTTGACATATTCAAGGGGGCTGAAAATTGTTTCCACATCACACTTCCCATCTTCCATCTGCTATTCCATTTCATTGTGTTCCCCGTTTTCATCCATTCATCTGGATCAGGCCCCGGCCCCAATTCCAAAAAGAAATTGAGAGCAGTCCTAGTTATGCTCCACCTATGGAAATGTGTATTCTTCCATTCTTCTACGGTTCACAAGACACCAATATTGATACTGGGCTTGTTTATAATCTGTCCATATTCCTAGACAATCCACCTCGGACTTTTTAAACACCACATACTCTCTCTGATCTTGCTTGTTTTGGTGAGGACTCCACCAGCTATTTGGTATGCACAGCTTTTAGGAAGAAGGGTGGGAATTAGGGAAAAAGTAAATGAAACGACCAAAAGTCGTGGCTGAAAGCCTAGAATATGTGTTACAGCATCAGAAAAAGGGGCTGGAAATTTGCAGAAATAGGCAGATAATGAAGAAGATGAGAAGGATGGTCAGTATAGTGGTACACAGCAGTAATGAAGAAAGATGTATTCATGGAAGGAGGTGGGAAATCGAAACAGAACTCATAGAAAGAGAGAAGTGTGCTGAGGAAACATAAGTTGAGAAGATCACTCATGGGGAATAGGAAGCCAGATGTGAAGATATTGATGAAAATGAGATGGGTCGGAACGCCGTTACAAAGTAACAAGGATATAAGTTGGTATCCCCTCTCCAGTGTCTGTTTGCCTCTGTAACTTTTTATGTATTATTTGTGGCAATGACATGTTTTTCATTACCTTTTGCACCATTTTTTTTTTTGTTATGAAAAATCAATGAAATGCCAATTGTTAGTAGCACAGCCTAATTTCATATCTTTAAGATATTGACGGTTTAGCAAAATCACATACAGATGCTGTTTGTTCCTTTTCTTTTTTTTTCCCTATTTTTGTGATCTGACTTTTTTTTAACGCGACAATTTCCTGTTTGTGATATTGACAAACCAGAAAAGACTTTGTTTAGTGGGTTGGATCATAATATTACAATTCAAAAAGAAAAAAAAAAAGAGAAATGAAAACTTGAAGCCAGTGTGTCGTTGGGGGTATAATCAACAAAATTCAAAATGAAGAATTCCAACCAGTTCTCTTTCTTGTCCTCTCCCTTCATCCCTTGTTTTCCCACTGCTCTTCATTTTCCTTCCACACTTTCCACTGTCTACCCGACTGTTCCCATTTTCCCTTGCTGACCCTGATCCTATTCAGTCCAGTCCTTAGTTTTTTTTTCTTTGCCACCACCACCCCTTCTTGTTCCCTTCCCACCCCTCCCTCCATGTTCTACCTCATCACCATCCACTTCTGTTCATTCCTTTCACATCTCTTATCCAAATTTGGCCACTGTAACCCAGTGTCATATTCTATTCCATCACTTCCCCGATCGCTCACACAAACGCATGCGCACACGCATGCACGCACACACACACACACACACACACACACACACACACACACACACACACACACACACACACACATCTCTCTCTCTCTCACATGCACTCTCCCTAAACATGTCCCTTCTCATTTCCAGCATTGTCATGGCAACCCCAAACTCATTCCCCATTTCATTTTCCCATCCATTCTTGTTTCATGAAAGTGGGACCATAAACTGGAATGGCCCCATGCCTTGTCATTGCCATTGGTGGTAGACTAGCTTCCTTGCCATGTCCATCTCTTTGTATCCTGACCGACCACCCCTACCCGCCGTCATACCTTGTGAGACTGTAGACTGTCTCCCTGCCATGTCCATCTCTTTGTATCCTGACCGACCACCCCTACCCACTGTCATACCTTGTGAGACTGTAGACTGTCTCCCTGCCATGTCCATCTCTTTGTATACTGACCGACCACCCCTACCCACTGTCATACCTTGTGAGACTGTAGACTGTCTCCCTGCCATGTCCATCTCTTTCTGGTCTAAACGACCAGCGCTATGTATTATCATTCCTTCAGGTCATAGACTCCATTCATTGCTTTGTCCATTTCTTCCTGTCCTAACTGGCCACCTCTATCCATGGTCATATCTTTAAAGGCCATTGGCTCCATTCACTGCCATGGCCATCTCTTTCTATTCTTAACGATCTCCCCTATCTATTGTCATATCTTTTGAGCTCATAGACTGCCTTCCCTGTTATGTCCATCTCTATCGTAACCCACCACCCTAGTCACTGTCACACTCTCTGTGTGTGTGTGTGTGTGTGTGTGTGTGTGTGTGATTTCATGGGGAAAATGCTGACCTTTATTGAGAATAAACCCAGTTCCTGCAGCTCTGTCCAAAACATCTTTCTTCCATTTTCTTCTTCCAGTTAATTTCATATTTCATTTTTCTTTCCATTTCATTCTATAGTGTTTTAGTAATGTATATAGGTGTTGCTGGAGTTGAACAGATAATAGTGCTTTTGTCTTTATAAATTTCAAGCGATTTGTGTTAATACTAGTGTGGGTATTTATATCTAGAGACTCAGCAGATATGATAGCTGAGGTCCTGATTTGGCTCCTAGTAGTCCGCTGGACCCTATTTTATATAAACACTAAGTAACTTTCATTTTCATTCCATATGTCTTGCTCAGATTAAGATGTGAACAGACCCTCCAACCATCTACTCCCTTTCTCATCTCTTTCCAATCTCCTTGACGCTTTCTTGCACTTCTTCAAACGCGTACTTTTGTTGTCACTCCCTTACCATCTATAACTTCTCTTTTCTCACTTCTCCAGTTCTCATGGCTGTCTATCTCGTTGGCAAGGCTTCACTCTTTTCCTGTTGTGTGTCCTCCAGAGTTCATCATTGGCATTTCCTTCTGATTTCAACAGTCAGGTTTGACCATGGTCACCATTCCTTCTGCTGCTTCCGTCCCCTTCCTCTTCCACACATTGTGCTGTCTTCATTGTTCACCATCCCTTCTGCTGCTTCCGCCCCCTTCCTCTTCCACACATTGTGCAGTCTTCATTGTTAAGTCCCTTTGAGCTCAGGGCCACTTTTTGATATATTGACATCTTTTAGTTATCAGTGTTAGGAGCAAAAATACCACTAAACACACAGTACAGAATGGAAATTAATGCTTTATTTGATGCACAGTAGAAAATAGATGCGTGATTTTCAGAAGATATATCTTCTCCGGAAGTCACAAACATGACAAAAATGTACGAAACAGAATTCCCAAATTATACAGATTGCAGTCCGTTTGTTTCATTTGGGGGGAGGAGGGGGTGTGTTTATCACCATCACACCTTTTTTGTATGCCATATGGATATGGGATTTAGGTGGTTGGACGCACCACTTATTTGCCAGCTCCATGGCAGTACCTCCCCTCCCACCTTTCTGCTGCCGTTCCATTTTGTTCTTCTGAAAACTCGGAAGTTTTGCTTAAATTTGCAAACCTTCACCTTTTGGACCCATTTTGAATCTTGAATTCAAAGCTGTCACTGTTTATCTCCCATGTAACATTTAGCTAAGAATGAGGAGGAGGATGGGCACACTTATTAGTCCCAGCTCACTGCAATATCAGCTTTGCATCTGCATCAGTTCCTGCCTGAAACAAACATGCGTGTCAGTGCATTTTGTTTCCATGGCCACCCAGACTGTAAATGTAAACTGAACGGTGTTTAATTTCCTGTTCATGTCTGATCTTTCCAACCACCACTTTTCCAGTTTACTACTTGTTTACAGACATGTAGCACATCCTGTGTTAAGTTTTCATCTTTCCCTTGCCTCTTCTGAATCTTAGGTGTTCATACCTTTCTTGTAAACTCTTCATTCCAATCCCTCGCACTTACATTGTGCAGTATCACCCACTTCCCATGATTCTACCTCAACTTAACTTAAATCTATTCAGTCTCTCACACTACCTGATTTCTATAACTTTCTTATTACATTGTTAAACTCCATTTTTTATGCCTGCAACTTTTTTTCATTCATCTCTTTTCAGTCTCCTTGTCTCATTCTTGCACTTCTCCATACGCATACTTTTGTTGTCACCTCCCTTACCATCTGTAACTTCTCTTTTTCTCACTTCTCCAGTTCTCATGGCTGATTATCTCGTTGGCAAGGCTTCACTCTTTTCCTGTTGTGTGTCCTCCAGAGTTCATCATTGGCATTTCCTTCTGATTTCAACAGTCAGGTTTGACCATGGTCACCATTCCTTCTGCTGCTTCCGTCCCCTTCCTCTTCCACACATTGTGCTGTCTTCATTGTTCACCATCCCTTCTGCTGCTTCCGCCCCCTTCCTCTTCCACACATTGTGCTGTCTTCATTGTTCACCATCCCTTCTGCTGCTTCCGCCCCCTTCCTCTTCCACACATCACGCAGTCTTTCATTGTTAAGTCTCTTTGAGCTTGAGGTCACTGGTTATTTGCAATGTATTGCTGCTTTTCTGTCCATTGACGCGTTGATCTAAACATGTGTCAATCTCCACTCTTCACCCTTCTCCATTTTTACCAACCATTCCCACAGCTGTTCCAACACATTCTGCTCAAAACCATTTGCATTCCAGTTCTCTTGTAATCGTGGTTATGCCACTTTCCTGCTTTACATCCTTTGCTGCTTCTCATCTTTCACTAGTATTTCACTGCAGGTTTTTTTTTTTTTTTTTTTTTTTGCAACGTCCCAATCGACCTTCCAACTATCCCTTTCATGTCTTCTCCCAAAGCTGGCCCTTTCCCACTGATGTTCTGTAAGCCAAATCATTCTTTCCCATTTTCTTTTACTTGCATTCGGTTTGCCGCTTCTCCTTTGACAAAACTGTTTTTCTTTGTCCCAATGTCTCATGTTTTTTTTTTTTTTTTTTAGTAGTTCCCTTTCCCAAAAAATGCCAACCTTACTGTTTTTACCTGATGCAGCACTACTTGCGTCTTTTTTCTTTAGCTCAAGGTGGTTCCCTTAGACATCTATCCCCGTATATTCTGCCTGCTTCTAGGTATATTGACATCTTTTTGTTATCAGTGTTAGGAGCCAAAATACCACTAAACACACAATACAGAGTGGAAATTGATGCTTTATTTGATATGCAGGAGAAAACAGACAAGTGAATTTTCAGCAAATATATCTTCTCCAGAAGTCACAAACATGACATAAAAATGTGCGAAATGGTGTTTCCAAACTACAAATTTCAGTCCGCTTGTTTCATTTGGGGGGAGGAGGGGGTGTGTTTTATCACCATCACACCTTTTGTATGCTTTATGAAGCTGGGAATTAGGCGGTTGGGTGCACCACTTATTTGCCAGCTCCATGGCATTACCTCCCCTCCCACCTTTCTGCCGCCATTCCATTTTGTTCCTCTGAAAACTCGAGGTTTTGCTTAAATTTGTGAACCTTCACCTTTTGGACCCATTTTGAATCTTGAATTCAAAGCTGTCACTGTTTATCTCCTATGTAACATTTAGCTAGGAATGAGGAGGAGGATGGGTGCACTTAGTCTCAGTTCACTGCAATATCAGCTTTGCATCCGCATCAGTTCCTGCCTGAAACAAACATGCTTGTCAGTGCATTTTGTTTCCATGGCCACCCAGACCGTAAATGTAAAACTGAACGGTGCTTATTTTCCTGTTTATCTCTGGTATTTTCCAACCACCTTCTTTACATTTTACTACTTGTGTACAGACATGCAACACATCCTGTGTTAAGTTTTCATCTTTCCCTTTTCTGTCCCAAATCTCAGGTGTTCATACCTTTCTAGTAAACTCTTCATTCCAGTCCCTCCCACTTAGGTTGTGCATCATCACCACTCCCCGTGTTTACCTCAACTTCAATTAAATCCATTCAGTCTTTCGCACTTCCCGATTTCTATAACTTTCTTATTACATTGTTAACTTCCATTTCTTATGCCTGCAACTTTTTTCTTGATTCATCTCTTTTCAGTCTCCTTGGCTTATTCTTGCACTTCTCCAAACGCATACTTCTGTTGTCACCTCCTTACCATCTGTAACTTCTCTTTTCTCACTTCTCCAGTTCTCATGGCTGATTATCTCGTTGACAAGGCTTCACTCTTTTCCTGTTGTGTGTCCTCCAGAGTTCATCATTGGCATTTCCTTCTGATTTCAACAGTCAGGTTTGACCATGGTCACCATTCCTTCTGCTGCTTCCACTCCCTTCCCCCTTCCACACACATTGTGCTGTCTTCATTGTTCAGTCCCTTTTAAGGTCAAGGCCACTTTTTGATATATTCACATTTTTTGTTATCAGTGTTAGGAGTCAAAATACCACTACACACACAATACAGAGTGGAAATTAATGCTTTATTTGATATGCAGAAGAAAACAGACACGTTATTTTTCAGCAAATTTATCTTCTCCAGAAGTCACAAAAACATGACATAAAAATGAGCGAAACAGTCCGCTTGTTTCATATGGGGGGAGGAAGGGTGATTTATCACTGTCACACCTTTTGTATGCCATATGGAGATGGGATTTAGGTGGTGGGGCGCACCACTTATTTGCCAGCTCCATGGCAGTACCTCCCCTCCCACCTTTCTGCCGCCATTCCATTTTGTTCTTCAGAAAATGCGAAGTTTTGCTTAAATTTGCAAACCTTCACATTTTGGACCCATTTCAAACCATGAATTCAAAGCTGTCGCCGTTTATCACCTATGTAACATTTAGCTTGAATGAGGAGGAGGATGGACACACTTCTTAGTCCCAGCTCACTGCAATATCAGCTTTGCATCCGCATCAGCTCCTGCCTGAAACAAACATGCTTGTCAGTGCATTTTGCTTCTGTGGCCACCCAGACTGTAAATGTAAACTGAATGGTGTTTAATTTCCTGGTTATGTCTTGTCTTTTTCAACCACCATTTTTTCCATTTTACCACTTGTTTACAGACATGCAAGATATTCTGTTTTTCTTTAAGTTTTCATCTTTCCCTTTTCTCTTCCAAATCTGAGATATTCATACCTTTCTAGTAAACTCTTCATTCCATTCTTTCCCACTTACGTCGTGCATTATCACTACACCCCAAGTTTCTACCTCCACTTATATTGAATGCATTTAGTTTCTCACTCTTCCCTATTTCTATAATTTTCTTATTCACATAGTTTCCTTCCATTTTTAACGCCTGCGACTTTTCTTTCATTCTGTTTGACTTGTACTCAAAACCAGATCTCACTCTGCTGGCTCCTGATCTTCATACACTTGCCTTCTGTGGCATTGCCATCCCATACCAACTCCGACATGTTGCCACTCTCATGACTGTTCCACTGCCCACCATCCTCAGATTCTGTCCAAATTCATGTGGGTCCTCATATGAACATTTGCATCTACTACAGTTGCTGTTCTTCTCTCTGTCCCCTGGTTTTGTCGGATTCGCTGTCAGCTTTGGAGGCCGTAACTGGTTGCAACCTCCTGCCTCCCAAACTTTAAAACTTTTTGGAACTTTTTACCAAGTTGAAAACGGATGGTTACAACATTGTTCTGGCTTAGGTTTCTGGCCATGTTGGCACTGGAGGGAATAAAATGGTTGATCGTTTGGCTAAGAATGCCACAACAGGGAAACTGTCAAACATATCTATCCCCTGCTCAGATCTGAAACCAAAGGTAATAATTATGTCAGAAACCTCTGGCAGGAGGATTGGAATACACACTCTTTCAGATCCGTCCAAAGCTAAAGGATTTCCTTTATCTACGTCTGGTGGTCGCAAAGAAGAAAACGGTTCTATGCCGGCTGCACACCGGCCATTTGTATTTTACTTATTCATACATTTTAAAGAGTGAAGAAGCTCCATGGTGCATTCCATGTCATGTGCCACTCACATTGAAACATATTCTTTTTAGAGTGTTGTTGGGACTTGCACGATGTGAGACACAAACATTTTACAGCAGATTCCATGAAAACCTTGTTCAGAGATGTTCCGCCTGACACGATCTTTGAGTTCTTGAAAGAGATTAACATTATTCATCGGATCCGAGATTTTACAGTGGAAAGATTTTTTAAACAAATTTCAGATGGCTTTTTAGAAGATGTGTTCTAAACTAAAGAGTTGTGTGAATGAATGACTTGTGAGTTGATTTTAACGTGGTGACAGCCCTGATATGGCCCTTTGAGGTCGGCTGGGCTATAAGCAGCATTACCTTATCAGTTTCTTCCTGCCCCTATGATACCTTATCCAGAGTTGTTCTTTACTGTCTTCCTCACCTGTCTCCTCCTCCCACTCCATTTCCCCAGCATTCCAGCTCTCAGTGTCCACCAGTTTCAGATCCCACCTTCCATTCCCACACCTGTTCACCCCATGATCAGTGTTGTACAGGACCATCCATATCATTTCTTCTTTCAGTCTTTGTTAACCTGCTTTCCGATCATTTTCCATGGCATCCTCTCAAGTCGGTTCATTCCATTCCTTTTACTCATTCACACTTCGCCTAACTTCAAGTTACTCGTTTCCATTTCTTTTCGACCAGATCCAGTCTCGTTTTCCTGTATCCTTGCTGTCACAGTTTTATTTTCAGATCACACTGCCCCCCCCCTCTCTCTCTCTCTCTCTCTCTCTCCACTTTCCTTCCCTTCTCCTCTCTGCTGTGTTAACTTTCCACATTATCTTCATTGTGTTCTCCTTTAGTCACAAAATGAACCTAGTTGTTGTTGTCGTTGTCGTATCCTGGCTAAGACTCCGGGATCATCGAAACAGCCAAAGTACTTGAACGCGATTGTACAAATGTATCAGCTGGGGATGAGAACATTACGTGTGTGACCGTTTTTGATTACCCCGCCACATGGGCAGCCACACTCTGACTTCGGGGGATTTTGGAGACCAATTATGTTATGCTAGGAGCTTGTCGCAACTGAAGACAATCCCCACATAACTATGCAGAGCATAACATTTTGCTGTAGCCTTAGTGTTCTAGCCTATGTCAATTGGCCTGTGACACAGCCTTAAGCCAAGGCGGAAGGAACCAAGTTATTTTCATGGATGTTTGAAAAGTAAGTCATACAATAGACAATGTGTTGAGATAAAAACATGCAAACTACACAAAGATTATTCTTTTTTTGTAAGCAAGTGTGGGGGTGCGCGTGCGCGTGCACACACACACACATGCAGTCACCACTGCCACCATCATTAACAGTTGTTGATGTAAACCTATCGTGGTGGAGCAGCATGTGAGCTCTGATATTGTGCAGACATTGAATGAATAGCTTTTTGCAAAAAGATGATGGCATGGTGAATGAGCAGGTGTGCTCATACTCTGAACCAACATACAGTTTACTGACTTTCCCAAAGGGATTGTTTCTGTTCACAGGTACCTTTGTTTAAAAATAATTTGCGACTGTTGATGATTGGGACAGGCTATTTCAATGCATAGAAATGTCAACATATGAAAGATTTATAAGGTATTCGTGCAGTGTAAGTGTGTGAGCTAGTGAAGTGCTCATATAATCATTTGCACTTTTTGTAGAGGTGTGTGTGTGGGGGTGGGTGGGGGGGGGATATGGTATTGTTCAACTAAATTACCCAGAAAAATTAACCATGTCGTACAATACTAATAATGTCCATTCCCAACTGTCAGTACCCTTTGACTGTCAGTACCCTATGACATGCCACGTTTTGTTACCTGACAATCAACGAATAAAACATTTTGTGGACACTAACCGTGCAGAAATGTATTTTTGTGGCACTGAAATGTTTCTATTTTTACTCTGATGCTGTTGGCACAGCCTTATCTACAGGCATCAGATACAGTGGAGCTACCATGCTGTAACTGCATTTTGTTTTTCGTTGCTTTTCTGGATATGTTTTAATGTGTGCGAGTGTGTGTGTTCTGTTTTTTGTGTATGACTTTTTTCTTTTTCCCATAGAAAAAGCGGTTTTACCAATGGTGTATTGTGCCAGCATATTTGCTTGTGTGTAAAATACCAGTGTACATGTGTGTAATGCTCTGTATACATCTGGGCATCTAGCTAATGCTTACAGAAGTTGTACAGAAGATTGCCTACACTCTAGTACATTGAGCACTAGATATGCATATACGCAGAGCATTACACACATATATACAGGCATTTATTCTGTGTATGTGATGCTTAATATATGGGTGCACACTTGCAGATTTACTTTTTGAAATAAAACATTTACTGCATTGTTTTATAACTCTAGGCATAAGAATTGACTTTTGCTGGGTCCCATCTCACTGTGGTATAAAGTGGAATGAAATGGCAGTCTTGCAAACGAAAGAGCAAATAGAAATGTTGAAAATTTATTAAACTATTCCTTAGACTTGTCCTCTTGTGAATCAATCCAAATATGGACAAGTATATACATAAGCAGAATTTTATTAAAAAAAAAAAAAAAAAAAAAAAAAAGGCTACTTCACTATCGTGCCCAAGGCACATTGTTAGATTAATTCATAAATTAAAGCTGAACTCAAGGAACACTAAATATTCACATGGTATTACTTGTGACTACAGAGAAAACATTTCCGTGCATCATCATGTTGACCTAGCTCTATCAGGAGAAAGGTATTGAGATGAGTAACTTTGATAATGTCAATACTGTCTTGTATGGTCTATATATCGCTGAAATTGCCCATGGTTATTTCGCAATCACAGGTTGCAAAATTTTTATATAGAGATCAATTTTTGTGTACCACTAGGGTATTTCACTTACGTAAATATGCATTAATCAGATGTGAGTTTGAAGTACTTACATGGATGGTAAGTTGTGTGTGGAGGTGTGTGTTTGCTTGTTTGCTTTTTTTTTTTAAAGTGTCTAATATCATCTGGCGATGAAAAGACGTAAATAAAACCACTGACCTGACCTGGTAATGCTTGACATGCATGTGTGTATGCAATACTCTCTGTCGTACAGAAGATTGCCAACACACATGTACTTTGAGCAATAGAGATATGTGTAGTATACAGGCATTTGCCCTGTGTCTATGTAATGCTCAGTATATGGGTGCACACTTGCAGTTTTCTGTGTACATTGTGCATTACAGACTCGGAGTAAATGCCTGTTGTTTTCTGTATACATTGTGTATTACACACTCAGAATACATGCCTGTTTTCTGTGTACATTGTGCATTACACACTCAGAGTAAGTGCCTGTTGTTTTCTGCCTTTGTGGACCGTTCAACTGACTTTGTTCTAGAGACTCCTGTGATGGTGTGGAATAGTAGGAGGTGCACACAAAGACGGACAGATAATGGTGGGTTCAGGTTCAAGGGACGCTATCCAGCCAAAGAGAACACAGAGGAAGAGACATGGATTTTCTTCCCCTTTATGTTGCTTCCAAAGCCAAGGACACGCCCACCCACTCACAGCGCCTCAAATAGGTAGCAGAAAAGCGAACCACAAAGCCAGCAACACAGTGCTGCAGACAAAATTGGCTTTGTGAGGCAGAAAGTTGTGCTGCCTTGTTTTCCAACTCCCCGTCCGTTCAAAGTATTCAAACATATTTACTATTGACGAAAAAATCTTAGAACCCAAGGAATAAAATGAAGCATATCATATTTGATCATTTTGTTGCTTATTTAAGATCAAATAGGAGAATGAGCCCACTTTTGACAAGTTCGTGTTATATTTTTCTCTATTGCAATAATTACATAACACCATGCAATATTTCTTTAATGAATGAATAGCAGGCATTTCATGCCTTTCATATGAATTTGATTCTTCAAAACTGTGTCCGAGCGGAGAACGCTTATAATATGATTTTTTTTTTATTTAAATACACTGTTGAAACAGATGACCAGATAATACATAGAAATGGAGTCATTCACAATGTTTTGACTGGGAAGAAGTCTTTATTTCGTAGAATGGCAATTTAGTGTAAAGATAAGATAATGTTGCTTATAGCCCAGCCAACCGCAAATGGCCACATCAGGGCTGTCACCATGTTAAAATCAACTCACAAATTTAGTGTAAAACTCCAACAATGACAAAGAAGGCAACTGCCTGATCCAGATGGGCAGTGTCAGTCATTTCATGTTGTTGTTGTTGTGTTTTGTTGTGTCTTTTCACATTACGTGATATTAGAAGAAAAAAAAAATCGGGGCTGGGGAAAAAAGTTAAACACAACGAGTCAGGAAAAAAAGATCAACTTATCTACAACTATAACACAAAAATAGAAAATCCCCTTAATCAAAGATAAAGGAAAAAAAAAATAAAACTCTTCTTTTATAAGTATTTACCAACTGAACTTTTAGCTAAGCGCAAAAAGAAAAGATTTGGAACAAATTTTTTCATTAAGTTACACAAAAGAATGTGATCAGTTGATATACTATGACCACATATATGGTGGAAGGGGGGGGGGGGGGGGGTGAAGATGAAGAAAGTGGGAACATAAAATTAAGAAAATATATTACAAATATGAAAAACCTTCGCTAGCTGCTTGAGAGAACCATCATAATCCGTCTCAAAGGCAGTTCTACTTATATTGCCTGCTCCTAGGCCTTTCGTCTGCTGGACTGTACTCATTAGGGAGACATGGCTGATTGTGTCCGTGCTCTTTACATCAAATAGAGACACAGTACAGTCCATAATTCTGTGGTGTTCTCACCACCAAGGGTTAAAAAAAGAATCAAGTGGCACCCCCAAAGCAGCCAGCGAAGGGTAGTAGAACAAAACTACACGAAAGTGTGGAGAGGAAAAATGTTGCTGAAAAACTATAAAATGTAGGGGACAATCTTTGAGCCTATGCTTGAGGATCCATTCAAGTAAAAAAAATGTATATATATATATATTCATCATTCATATATGTTCAAGATTCATCAATCAAGGGAGGCAAGGGGAAAGGTAACTCTTGGAACAAAAGATGCCGTCTGCTAAGGGTCACCAAGAGATGCCGTCTGCTAAGGGTCACCAAGAGATGCCGTCTGCTAAGGGTCACCAAGAGATGTGTGCACTTTTGACCTCCTGGCTACACTCATTTTTTTTTTTTTTACAGCAGTTTCAGACATACTAATTTTCTTTTCTTGATACAGTTAGCAAAACTTTGTGAATGCTGTCCAGAATGAATACTGACAGTCCACTCCTGTTATTTGCCCATGTGGCCCATACACACTTTGTATGGCTTTTTACTCCCTGTGCTCTGCACAACCTACTTTGTCAGCTTAACATATAGCTGGTCACCATGTCACAGTTGCATGTTGTTCGTTTTTTTCTGGATGTTTTTTTTCCACGAGCTGAGTTGTTTTGTGAAGCGACTTTGTTCCGTGCTGGACTTTGACTGACAGCCAGCACTAGGAAAGGCGCTGTGTGGTCAGCTGGGCTACAGTGATCAGAACTTGACCATGTGCACTGCTCTGTGTATGTATGTCTCCATGTGTAGAACTTGACCATGTGCACTGCTTTGTGTATGTCTCCATGTATAGAACTTGACTGTGTGAGCTGCTCTGTGTATGTCTCCATGTATAGGACTTGACCATGTGCACTGCTCTGTGTATGTCTCCATGTATAGGACTTGACCATGTGAGCTGCTCTGTGTATGTCTCCATGTATAGAACTTGACCATGTGAGCTGCTCTGTGTATGTCTCCATGTATAGGACTTGACCGTGTGCACTGCTCTGTGTATGTCTCCATGTATAGGACTTGACCGTGTGCACTGCTCTGTGAAATCTACTTGTAATGTAAAAGGATATTTATAGAGCGCTTTACCTCCTGAGAGCCCAAAGCGCATATTACAGAAACATTCCAACTCAAAGCACGCACACACATGCGTGCGCATGCACACACCACACACACAAAAAAACATAAACATGCAGACAGACACATGAGCGTGTCAAAAAGCAGACTCACGCACAGAGGTAAGTGGATATCATTAATCAGTGCGAGGAAAAGATGCGTCTTCAGGGAGGTTTTGAAAGTCTTTAAAAATTGTCTGTGTTACGTGGAGAAGAAGGCAGAACTTTCCACAGAGCAGGTGCCAGGTATGAGAAAAATCGTTGGCCTGAAGTTTTCAGGTGTGCAGAGGGAAGCCGAAGTGGAGGAGAATCAGTGGATGAGGGTAAGTTGCGAGACGGAACATTGAGATGAAGGAGGTCAGAGGTAGGAGGGAGGCAGATTATTCAGTGATTTGAAAACTGGAGGAGAACTTTAAAGTCAATGCGAGACTGAATGGGGAGCCAGTGTAGGGATGACAGAATTGTGATATATGATCAGATCTAGAGGAGCGGGAGATCAGACGGGCGGCATTGTTCTGAACGTTTTGAAGTTTAGAGATGAGCCTAGAGGGACAACCGGCAAGGAGGGAGTTACAATAGTCGAGCTGAGACAGAACAAAGCACAGATTAGGATCTTCAGGGCATTTTGAGTGAGAAAAACGGTGAACTGAGCTGATTCTACGAAGTTCAAGGTAGCAGGACTTGCACACATTAGAGATACGATGTTTGAAAGAAAGGGTTTGGTCAAGCGTAATGCCGAGGTTACGAACAGACACTAATAGATTTATGTTGTTTCCATCAAAATTTGTATAACAAGGGAGAAAATGAGTTCTGACAGTGTGTGTTTCGAAGCAATGAGGATTATTTCAGTTTTGTCTGCATTAAGTTGTAGTTTGTTATTGTGCATCCATGATTTAACATCTGTAATGCATGCTTGAGAAGAGGAGATTATTTCATGAAGCTGACTGAGATGGGCAGAGATATACAGCTGGTTGTCATCTGAAAAACTATGGTGAAGGAGAGAGTGCTGGCTGATAATGGCTGAGAGAGGCTGGGTGTACAACACAAACAAAACGGGTCCCAGGACAGATCCCTGAGGGACACCAAACTGAAGTGCTCTTGCTGGAGACTTAACACCTCTCACTGAAATAGTTTGAATGTGATCAGAGAGGTATGATGAGAACCAGGAAAGGACAGATCCAGAAAGACCAAAAGAAGTGTTGAGCCTTGAGAGGAGAATGGACAGAAACAAGCTGAGAGTACAACACACCAAAACAATATGCATGGTGTATATATGGAGAAAGGGAACCCTCCCTCCCCCCTTTTGATTCCCCCCCCCAAAACTTTTTCATTCACCTTTTGTATGCATGTATATTAATCTATTTCACTTCATATATGCTTACATTTGTGTTTTCTAATGCAAAATAATTGGGTCTTGTTGGTTTATACTGGCTTCTTGCTTTGTGTGGGCAATCTGAAAATGAGTTTTAAGTTTTGTGCATGCCTGTAAGATACTGCCTGTCTAGTGTTCATTTTTTTCCAGACCAAGGATCAGCCGGGGCTTGTTTCAAAATGAAGACTCAAGTTTCTAGATAGAATTGCGTAAAAAGAAAATTTTTGGTCATTTAAAAAGCTGTCAAAAGGCGTTTCATACGCTTCATTCTCAGATAACTGAAAGTGTACAAGACTCCATTTGGCTTTCTTACACAATGTAAACTCTTTTCCCCCTTTGTTAATTTGTTCAATTTCAAGCCTATGGACAATTTTGACAGTGTTTGAATGCTTGTGGCACAATATCGATGAATTCAAGTCCTCTACCCATCTCCTCAAAAAAAAAACAAAAAAAACCCACACCAAATAGTACCCCCCCCCCCCCCCCCCCAAAAAAAAAAAATGAAGCCTTTAATAGTGGCCTAATGAAAGGAGGACAGCAGAAGGCAGTATGGGGATGAGGTTCACATTACGGTTGAAAAAAAAGGAATGGTCGGTATCGGGCCTTCATAAATGCCACATATGAAAAAATGTCAAGATGAAATGGTGCAAGACAGAGAGAGAGAGTTTTCTCACTACAAACAGCTGTGCAAATCAACTTTTTCAATAATCTCAGAGTGACTACTGGGAGGGATAACATGTTTATCTGTGCAGGGTGATTTTTACCTATGTTGAGCTGAAGCCTTGGATACATAGGAGCTATTTTCGCTCATTAACCTTACAGCCTCCTGATCAAGGACAGAATTGAAATATTCTGAAAACAAATACATGACAATTTAAATGTATCTGACTGTATAAAAAAAAAAACATAAAAAAAAAAAAAGATGTAAGATGTCTGATTGCTAAAGCTTACAGGTGAGAACTGTTTTCTTCTCGGAATTATGGGGTGCATCATTTTGTACACAGGAAAAAAATGTATTCAATACGGACTTTTCTTTCAATCTACTAAAAACCTGTGCCATGAATACTGAATTGTTATGGAAAGGGTAAACAGGTCTCCATGCCAGTCCTGCCATCTGCAGTTAACAATCCTCTGAAACAATTCAGAAATGCTGATACATTTTCAAGACTTTGGTGATCCCAAACAAATCCTATGTTGCACATCAGAGGCCCATGTCCTCTTACCCTTAGCCTTGACAGAGTATTCTGCAGTCCTCCATTCTAATTAATTTGAGCTAGCATTTTATACACTTCAAAAAAGAATTTCATAACAAGTTCATTATAAACCAGATCACACTGGGTGTTGCCATTCAAACAGTACTTCTAGCTTACAACTGAACTGTTTCAATTATGAATTTTTTTTTCACAAAAGCCCATATTTCTGCTCCATTATGTAAACTAGGTTGCTCCTGTGAATCAAATAACTTTGTAAAAGCACTGAAGGAATTGCTATCCAACTTGTACAAAATGTTAAAAAGTAACTGCTTCTGTACTCATTTGACTATATAATAACATGCGAAATCAACAAGTGAAATAAATACCGAATTGATTGTATGCATTAACCACAACTATTCTCTTTTTAGTGTGTTTTTTCAGTGCATGCAAGATATCCCCCTTTATAAAACACATGATTCATTTTATTCATACTAACACTTCATTCTAATCTGCTTACTGCAGGGAAACACGACAGTATTTGTCTTATTCATATTCAACATTTGTCTTACTCATAACATTTTATTTCTGTCTGCTTGCTGCAGGGAAACTTGGCAATATTCGTCTTATTCACAATATTTCATTTTAGTCTGCTTGCTGTGGAGTACAAATTATTTAGATGTCTGTATACCAACCACTGGCTCTTGATAGTAAAATATCATCAGCAAAAATCAGCACAATCAATTCTAAACGGTGAAACTTAGTAACTCAATGAATAAAGAAAACGTTACTGACTACAGACAACGATGTTGTTTAACCCCACTCATGCACATTACAAACCCTGATAATGTTGGTCTTGATCTTATTTTTGCTTTTACCTTACAACACAAAACGTTTTATGTGTGATACAACCATTTCTGTAATTATTTGCAGCTTGTTACTGAACTGCAGCAAGCAGAGTAAATATATGACTGTGGAACAACCACCTTTTTTAATCCCAGATGTTCTCCAGTTATATGAAGTTTGCTTCAAATGTTACAGAATGAAAAACCTCTATAGATATTTATATTGGCACAATGCCTACATATGGCGGCTGCCGCTCTTTTCCTTTCCTTTCGCTTGTCATTGGTAGCACCGGAATCCCTGCCAGCATGTGGGTTTTACCTTTTTTCTAATTGACTTCACAACCTACATTTGTGATCATTGTCGACATGATTTTAGCATGTCTGAAAAGAAGAAATCAATCACTTTCAGAAGAAACATATTTTGAACATGCATTGAGGTTCTGTATCAGGATGATGCTTATGTATAAATCATACAACCAAAAACAAAATTAAAAAAAATTTGAGTGTGATGATCATTATGACTTCTTAGCATGTGGACAAATGGACTCAAAAGGAGCGCTCATCTTTTACTTTGCATTCATGGTGCATTTTACCATGAGCTATTGTCCATTTTGAACAGAATATCATACAATTTGATACTAAAATCAGCAAACGAGTCTTCAGATCAATCACTCAACACAATGTTTTCCCACCACAATTGCCTACACACATCAGTTACTTTCTGTCCTGGATGCAACCATCAAGAAACAGGAGTTTCAGTTTCCATCAGCCACAGAATGATAATGACAAGTATACGGAACGGATTTCCATAATCAGAATGTGTGTGTGGATCCAGCTTTCAGGTCATTGCCCAGATGAGGTCAGCTGCAGCATCCACTTCAGCGCTATCACTGCAAACCAAGAAGGAAAAGATTACCGTAGTGTCTGAAATGGCTGACAGCTCTTTGCAAATTATTACATTTGGGCCTCATTTAGAGTAAGAGAATCCTTCATGCATCTTTAGGTCAGAAGTGTCACAAGTCATACCTTGATCTATCACATACACATAGTACAGAGTGCATCAATTAGACCTAGGACAAAGCACAATTTCAGATAAATATACCACATACATTCCTTTAAAACATAGAATTGTAATGTGCATGCCAGTGCCTTCCTGAAATACTTCAAAATCTAAATAATTTCAACCCTGTTGTTAGTAAAATTTTGTGAATAGGAAAAATTGGAGGAAACAAAAATTGCAACTGTTGTGTTTACTGTAAATTTCCATGCCAACCTGTTACAATATGAATGGCACTAATCTATGCCATGACTGAAAACAATTCATTGAACGATCATATGGGGGCCCGAATAGCTCAGTGGTAGAGCACTGGACTTGTAATCTTGGTGATCCTGGGGTTGTGGGTTTGAATCTCCGCTGAACCATTTCAGTACAGGGGGATTTTTCCCTCAGAGGTAACACTGGTTTTGACTCCATTTCCCATACAGGTTTTCAAATGAGACCATAAACCAAGGTTCTACATGTGTGAACGCACTTACATCTTGCACACACGTAAAATCCCATCACCAAATTTCGGAAGAGAAAGCCAGTTTGGCCATTGGCACAGATGACACATTACATATAACATGCACCTTCCCTGAAGCTGGAGTATGGCTGCCTTAATGGCGGGATAAAAAAATGGTCATACACACAAAACTCCACTCCCTTTGTTGGGTAGATGGGATTAATCCTTGTGCCTGTACTGGGAGTGTCGGCAGGAGTACCAGTCTGCATACGCGGGGAAATGAAACAAAAACTATCATACAAATGGATGCAACTGAAAGACAATGACGTACTCAACACACAATTATTAACTTTTCATTTACTTACAGCTCCCTATGCGCAGCAGCATTATACACTGATCACAATGTGCTGCCTCACTCTGTCGGAATGAGTGGTGTGGGTGCACTGCCTCTGAGGTGGCGCAGAGGTTGGGACAGCAAAAAAAAAAAAAAAAAAAAAGTGTACAGCAGTGCATAGCACCATTTTTTTGTTTTCTGAAACTAGCTTCAGATATTCAAATTGAATTCATCTATTAAAAACGCTGATTACGAGACTGGCTCAAAGATCTACAACAGAAATTCTTAAATGCAAAAACGAAAAAGGAAAGGATAAACATGCTACAAAAGCAAACTGATAAATATAAGCAACTGTTGTGCAACCACAAACATTGCACATACACTGGGGAAGACTAGTTCCAGAATGTCACTGACAGCTGATGTTAAAGTGAAGAACTGACTACGCTACAGTGCTATGATCTTAGCATCATCCAACACTTCCATCAAGCTTTAAACATTTTCTGCTCTCTCATGCCAACGCAGAGACAGACATACCTACTCACAAAATAGTAGGAGGAAGAAATGCTCTGTTGTAAAAATAAAAACTGGATACAGCTTTCAGATGGTGCTGCCCAGACAAGGTCTGCTGCTGCATTAAGCATCCTCCTCAGGCAGATCAGCAGCTTCACTGTGAAAGAACAAACAAAAAACACATACAGAGTGGAAGTACAATACAGGGGAAAAATACATACACACAGAGCGGAAGTATAAAAAAACAGGTGAAGCACATACACACAGAGTGGAAGTACATACAGGGGAAAACACACACAGAGCGGAAGTATAAAACGTGTGGAACACATACACACAGAGTGGAAGTACAAATAAGAGGAAAAAACCCATGCATGCAGAGCAGAAGTGTCATTTTCAGAGCTTACAGTGAAAATGCATGCCACTCTGAAACGGAATGAAGGACACTTTTTCTGCAGTGACTAAAAACAATTCATGTGACTTTCACTTTACACTATGCAGTGAATAACAAAAACAATCATGATGTAATCAACGCAAATAATTGCTACCAAATTCATTTACAGCTTTTGTCTAAATTAGGTACTTTCTACACTACAGTACTATGACAAAACACATGATCCGCATGTCATCTTCCGTCATACTTTAAACATCATCTGCTCTTTCACACACACACACACACACACCCACACACACACATCCTCCTTACCCCTAACACTAGGCAGTAAAAAGGAGAGATGCCATTCTTCGTCAAACGGGATCCAGCTTTCACAAAATGTTGCTTGGATGTAATTTGGTGCTGCATTAATCAGTCGTGAGCAGATTTTCATCATCACTGTAAAACAAAAATAAGAAAAAAAATTACCTTTTGCTTTAAGTAGCTAACATGATCAAGCACAGCTCTTTAAAAAAAAAAAAAAAAAAAAAAAAAAAAAAAAAACAACCTGCATCTCTGTCCAACCTGTATCTCTGGTCAGAACTCTAATAAGCCATCCCTTGAGCAACTGTGTATAATTAATGATAATACAGAACATATCGAACATAACACTTAGGGCACAAAAACAATATCCCTAATATTCTTTGAGCACAGCTAAGTGTTTTTTTTAATGAAATATCTTTACACCAAACAATTTCAATATTGCTGTATGTAAAAGGAACATTTTGTAAATAATAAAGTTGGGGAAAGGCATGCATATATTAAGAAACAGTATTGGTGACAGTGCTCATTACAAACACGCATGCCAACCTGTGACAGAATGCCTGCAATGAATGTAAACAATTCATGACACAATCAATACACATGATGTCATCCAAAGCTTTCATCAAAGTTTAAAAGTTTTCTGCACACACACACACACGCATGCACGCACACACACACCTCCTACCTTCTGTGTGAAACTGAATACAGCTTTCAGAAGTTCCTGCCCAGACAAGGTCTGCTTTTTCGTTAAAAATCGCCCATATGCAGATCAGCAGCTTCACTGAAAAAAAAGAAGAGGAAGATTATCATTTTGTTTTAAACAGCTAACATCAAGCAGAACTCTCTTCAAATAGTTCAATTAGGACCACACCTACAGTAAGAAAATCCAGACTAGGCATTTTTAGGTCAGAAGTCTCACATGCCATCCTCTGAATAATCATATGATAATGATAAATACAATACACATTAAACACAAAGCTTCGACATGCACAGTTTCATTCATACAAAAAAATACAGTATATAGCTCATAATGAACAGAAAATCCTTGTGTACACCCCCATGTTTCAATACTGTTAGTACTATTAGTATCTTGAAAAACAAAAACAAAAAAAAAAACCAAGACAAAAACAAAACCAAAAAAAAACAACTAGGGGGAAAAACATGCATGCAGGCTCAAAGTGTGTCCAAGCTAACAATAAAAACACATGCCAGCCTGCAACAGAATCATGGACACTTTTACATGCATCAGCCAGAAAGAAACAATTCGTAAGACTATCAACAGAATCAAGGACACTTTTACATGCATCAGACAGAAACAGTTCATAAGACAATCACATTACTCTATGCAGTGAATGACAAGAACAACTCATGACATAATCAACATACATCATTTTTCAAAGTCATTCACAGCTTCTGTCAAAGTGAAGAACTGGCTGCATTATAGTGCTTTAACAACATACATGATTATGTTGCTGTCAGAATCTTCTACACATTTTCTGCTCTTTCACACCCCCCTCTCACCCCCCTCTTCCTTCCCCCCTCACAAGATGGTAGAAGCAAGACGAGCTCCACCTTTGTAACACTGGACCCAGCGTCCACAAAACATTGCTCAGATGAACTCAATCGCTGGAGGCAAATCTTCACCACTGTAAAACAAAACAAAACAAAAAAAACTTTTATTTCAAATAGCCACCACCAGGCAGAGCAGGGTAGGCGCTGATCTTCATCACTTTCTAGCAAGAACACGAAAAAAAAATAATCCCTGCTTGTTTCAAACTAAATTCAAGCACAGCTCTTTACAAATGAAATAAGAAAAATCCAAGCTGAAGTTTCAAAGGCTATCCCTTGAGCAGTCATATGAAAATGATAATACAGAGCACATCAAAAACACACAACTTAGGGCATGCACAGTTTTATATATATGAAAAAAAAACAAGTCCATTACAATCCTAATGAAGAGAAAATGATTAAATACAGCTTAGAGTCTGTTCCTAAAATATCTTAATACCTCTGTCAGTAATACAAACATTTTGTGAATAACAAAACTGGGGAAAATGCATGCATACTGAGTGAAAGACTATTAACATGCATGCTAACCTGTAACAGAATGAATGCAATAGCTGAAAACAATGAATGACACAATTAACATATATGATGTCATCTAAAGCTCTGTCAAAGTCTAAAAGTTTTCCAAGTACACACACACACACATATGCACCAACTGAAAAGATAGCAGGAAGAAATGCTCCTCCCTTACAAGGCTGGATCTAGCTTAAAAAAAAAGATTGTCCATAATATTCTTTGAGTACAGTTCAGTGCTTGTTCATGAAATATCTTTCCACCCAACAACTTCAATATTGCTGTATGTAAAAATGAACTTTTTTGTGAATAATAAAACTGGGGGGGAAGGCATGCATATAATTGTTAAGAAACAGTGTTGGTGACAGTGCTCATTACAAACACGTATGCCAACCTGTACAGAATGCCTGCAATGAATATAAACAATTCATGACACAATCAATACACTTGATGTCATCCAAAGCTTTCATCAAAGTTTAAAAGCTTTCTGCACACACACCAAACGCACACACACACACACACACATGCACGCACACACACCCCCCTACCTACTTGTGAAACTGAATACAGCTTTCAGAAGTTCCTGCCCAGACAAGGTCTGCTTTTTCATTAAAAATCACCCATATGCAGATCAGCAGCTTCACTGAAAAAAACACAGAAAGAAAGATTATCATTTTGTTTTAAACATCTGACATCAAGCAGAGCTCTCTTCAAATAATTCTATTAGGACCACACCTACAGTAAGAAAATCCAGACTGTATTTTAGGTCGGAGGTCTCACATGCTATTCTCTGAATAATCATATGATAACGATAAATACAATACACATTAAACACAAAGCTTCGACATGCACGGTTTCATTCATACAAAAATATACAAGGTATAACTCATAATGAACAGAAAATCTTTGTGTACACCGCCATGTTCAATGCTGTCAGTAATATTAGTATATTTAAAAAAAAAAAAAAAAAAAAAAAAAAAAAAACAGGGGTAAAAACATGCATGCAGGCTGAAAGCGTCTACGTCCAAGCTAGCAATAAAAAACCACATGCCAGCCTGCAACAGAATCAAGGACAATTTTACGTGCATCAGCCAGAAACACATTCATAAGACTATCAACAGAATCAAGGACACTTTTACATGCATCAGTCAGAAACAATTCATAAGACTATCAACAGAATCAAGGACACTTTTACATGCATCAGCCAGAAACAATTTATAGGACTATCACCTTACTCAAAGCAGTGAATGACAAAAACAATTCATGACATAATCAACACACATAATCATTTTTCAAAGTCATTCACAGCTTCTATCAAAGTGAAGATCTGGCTACACTATAATGCTTTAACAACATACATGATCATGTTGCTGTCAGAATCTTCTACACATTTTCTGCTCTTTCACACCCCCCTCTCACCACCTCTTCCTTTCCCCCTCTCACAAGATGGTAGAAGCAAGACGAGCTCCATCTTTGTAACACTGGACCCAGCGTCCACAAAACATTGCTCAGATGAACTCAATGGCTGGAGGCAAATCTTCACCACTGTAAAACAAACAAAAATTACCTTTTATTTCAAATAGCCACCATCAGGCAGAGCTGGGTAGACGCTGATCTTCATAACTTTATAGCAAGAACAAGAAAAAAAAAATTCCCGTTTGTTTCAAACTAAAATCAAGCACAGCTCTTTACAAACGAAACAAGAAAAATCCAAGAAAATGATAATACAGCGCACATCAAACACAAAACTTGGGACATGCAAATTTTATATATGATAATGATGATAATGAATACTTATATAGCGCCTATTCTTGGCTAGACGCCAAGCTCTAAGCGCTTTACAATCAACATTCGTTTACACAACGGGCTGCCTACCTGGGTAGAAGAAGAAAAAGTCCATTACAATGCGAATGAACAGAAAGTGATTAAATACAGCATAGTGGCTGTTCCCAAAATATGTTCGTGTCAAGCGATTTCAATACCTCTGTCAGTAATACAAACATTTTGTGAATAACAAAACTGGTGAAAATGCATGCATACTGAGTGAAAGACTATCAACGTGCATGCTAACCTGTAACAGGCTGAATGCAATGACTGAGAACAATGGATGACACAACACACACGATGTCATCTAAAACTCCGTCAAATTCTAACAGTTTTCTATACGCACACACATGCACCAGCTCAAAAGATAGGAGGAAGAAGTGCTCCTCCTGTACAAGGCTGGCTCTAGCTTTCAAAAGATGTTGCACTAACCATCAACCGTAGGTAAATCTACAGCCTCACTGTGCAACAAGATTAGAAAGATGACCATTGGCTTTGAACAGTGAACATCAACTATAGCTCCTTTCAGCTATTACATTAGGGCCATATCCAAAGGAACCAAATCCTGCTGTATTTTGGGGTCAGTCAAATCTCACAATTGAAATCAAGTTGGTTACAGCCCAGCTGACTGCAAGGGACCATATCAGGGCTGTCACCTCCTCAGTCAATTTCCTACACATAGATGAACACACACACACACACACACACACACACACACACACACAAATAACAGTTATTTTCTTGAACACCAAAAGACTGCACACTGCAAGATATCTACTACACATTCACACACATAAACACCTGGATACTCACCAACATCAGTTGCCTTAACTGTTTCACCTTTTCATCTGTTTTGATGGAGTATCATGTTGCTTCCAGCTTAGCCGACCGTGAGGGCCCATATCAGGGCTATCCTGTCAAAGTTCAACAAAAGCTGTTAAAAGAAAGCCAACACAGACACACATGTAACTTTTTAAAACAGATTTCCTAAACCATGCTAAATACTTTCACTTTTTATAATATAGAATCTTCAATGAAAACACAAATCTCTTTCAGGAAATGAAAATCAGATCAGGTGGACTATCTCAACAGTGTTCTCAAGTTGTCTGCAATAAAGCATGATGGAGTTCCACCATTGAAACAATGTGAAGTTGAATCTATTATCAATTCTTTACCATCAAAAGCACTCTGACATGTACCTCAACACACACTGTGTCATTCTCCCGGTAAGGTCGGTCATTTCTTTCATGTAATGACTGGTGAGAAATGTGTCCTTGAAGCCAGACTGGACTGGACTGGCCTAGCCTAAATACTCTATAACAAAATAGCTATTTTTCTGTGAGACACTTACCACGGCCTTTTGTCCTCATCAGGTTTGTACTGCAACATCTTGGCCTGCCTGGATGTCCACTCTGCAAACGCAGTTTTGACATTTGAATTCAACTACTACCTGATACAAATGCAAAACTGTGTACACACACACCAAGGGACAATGCCACTTACCAGCAGCAGAAGATCCAAGTCTAACAGTGGCTGTCAGACCTGATGTCCTGGAAAACCCTCTGTTCAGCTGGCCCCCCCAACCTGGGGTAGTCTTCCTCACCTGCAATCATTCAGCATATACTGGTGTGATATAGGAACCACTGATGACTGCCTGAATTAAGCAGTAAACTACACCTTGAACACCACTCCCACCCAAGTATCATTCAGTTTCCTGTTTACAAAGACAACTGTTCAACACCTACTGGGCTCTTCAGTGTGGTTTTTTGAGCCGACTCTTAAAGAGACCTCTTCATTAGCAGAATGTATTCACTTTAAATTCAGCAATCACTGAATTACACATGATGATTAATATGCATGCCCCAAACAATACTGCCTCTGTCAATAACACTCACTTGCACACATACATGTTCCCCTCCCTGTCCCCCTATAGTCAGTTTGAGACACCCATATACAAAACATAACTAAGAGACATTCAACAATAATATCATCCCTATACACAACACACACACACACACACACACACACACACACACACACAGAAAACAGACCTGACCTTGTCTCTGGCCCTCCAAATGGTTCAGCATCTTCAGCAGTCTCGAGACACCTGCACAGACAAAATAACAATTAAAGTATAGGCCCTCAACAATGTTGACCCTGTGACTATCACACACTAGCTCACAGCCACGATCCCATTCCCAACACTCTCTCCCCTCCCCTTCTTCCCACCCTCCCCTGTCTACTCCCTCCCTGTTCCCCCACCCCCTCCCCTCCACCATTCTTCCCAACTCACAAACACACAGGCACACACTCATCTCGTATTTGGCTCTCCTCTCTGTCCAGTGTCTGTGGTTATCTCTAGACACCTTCCTACAGAACAAAATTAAGTCAGCATAAACTTCCAACAATAATTTCATCCCCGTAAATGACATACACATACAGACACACACAGATACACATCTCACCTCCTTTCTGGCCCTCCAAATGGTCCAATGTCTTCTTCATCAGTCTTGAGATACCTGCACAGAAAAACATTTAGGTAGTATATGCCACAAACACTGTTGCCATAGCAAACAACATACTCACACACCATACACACCTTCTCCACCCTTCCCTCCCCCACCCCCCTTCCCCATCCCTGTGGCTCCCTCCCCACCCTCGACCCTCCCTCTTCCTCCAGCCCTCTTCCTCCCACTCTGTCCTTCCAAGCTGTATTGTTAAGAAACATAACTGCACAGTAACACACACAGACACAGGGTTCCTACAGATTCCCAAGAACAAAATTCAAGGCATTTTCAAGATGATTTTTTTTTCTTATTCAAGGCTACAACACATGTGTACCTGGATACGCCCCTCACCTGTTTTCTGTCCTTGGTCAACCTGATCAGCTGTTACTTCACACAGCAGAATGCACAAGTACTACTAGTACTAACTGGAAAGTCATTTCACACAGAAAAAACGGCTAAAAGTCTGGAAAGTCAAATGCACACATGTATATCAAGCTGTTTACGCTTCAGTTCTTTGTTTAGACTTTCATCAAACATTAGCACATACTTTGATTCTTCTTGCGTGTGTGTGTGTGTGTGTTTTTTTAAAAAATAATGAATGAAAGTGAAGTGCAATGCCAAATATCACCAAATACCTGGCTTTTCCCTCACCATACTGATATCCTTTGGCGATTGAACTGTCTGGAAACACTGTTTGAAAAAGCTGAGAATTCCATTCACAAGAGTTGAAGCTTTGGTGTGAGTTTACAGTCTGCAATGTCCAAAATTTAAGATTTCAGCACATCAGTCTGAGCAAAACACATCCATTGTGGCTGAAGAGCTGGTACTGGATTCGCCTATGGACACATTAAGATCAGGATTTAATGGGACACAGCATTCGCATTTGATGCTGTTGCTGCTGTATTGTTGTTAGTAGAAAGTGTGAGATGGGTATCGCTGCTGATGATTTGCGCATCGCCAGTAGAGCCATGTGCTTTTTTCCTTTGCTGTGGCTAACCAGGGCACTCCCACCCATTGCTTGCACATCAAAATTTTTTTGCAGACTGTGCAGTAGCAGGAATATTTGTTTAATTTGTCTTTTCTCACCCAGTCAGAAAACTCGGGTTTATCCAACCACAGACAGCTGAAAACACATCCCTCCTGGGCATTTTAAGGCTTCATTCATGAACCAGCAGTCACAGAGAACTGAACAAGCAGGAACTTCTAGATCATCGCACTTGCGTAGAGTTTAAAAATTGCCAAAGTTACAAATTATCTTTCTTGGTTAAACAGCAGACGACAATGTGGGATCACGACTATGTTGTCAAAAATTGGTTGTTAAGCAATTTGTCATCAACCTGAACACAGAAAAAATCAAACTGCCTTTTTTTTCCTCCAGAGCCGATGGCTTGATTTTCAAAGGTTTTCAAGAAGGTTTGGTCAACAGAACCACAATTTATTGATTTTCAAGAGTTTTCAAAGCCTTGAATTTGGCTCTCAGAACTCAATGGGTTTCAAGAAGCATACGAATCACACACACACACACACACACACACACACACACACACACACACACACACACATCCCTTGTCACACAAATGTACATACATGCACCTTCTTATCTCTACTCTCCTCCACTTCTTCCTTCAAGGCCTGTATGCAAATGGCATAAAACTGTTTCCTCTTTAAGGCCACCCAGGGAACATGGTAAAAACTTTCAGGTTTGCATGGATTTTACACAGTTTGTTATCCGTCTGCGAGTTCCATTCCCTTGCCAGGTCTTTAACATAAGCCAGCGTTTGAGGTTTCCATCTTCATGTCAGACGGGAGTTGATGTTCTTATTGTAATGATAAGACGGACTTTATAGAACATTTTTTTCTTCAACTGTGTGGTCGTAAAAAAGGTTCTGGGAGTTCTTAGAATACAAAATATATATAGAAACAATTAATAAAGGAACACTGACAGCAGTGGCTATTTTGTTCGGTGTAAACAGATCAAGATATCCTAAAGACAAATACCTACACATTAATCTACTCATTATCATCAGGAAAAATGTCCATCAGTATCTATAAAAAGACGCTGTCTCCTTTTTTTTTTTTTTTTTTTTTTTTTACAAATATTGACAAAGAGAACCCAAATAAATAAATGTAGATACTTATCTTGGATACATATGCATTGATTGATATTATGGACACATTTTTTCTTTGCTCGTTTGTTTGCTTGCTTGCTCTATTACTACTATGGTTTAAGCGTAATGATATAACTATGTATATGAGTTTTATATGCTTGTCGCTCTCTTTGTCTCTCTGTAAATGTTCTCCATCTGTCTCTCTCTATCCCTCACACACACACACACACACACACACACACACACACACACACTCACTCACTCACATACTCTATCTCCCCAATCCTCTCTGTCTGTTCATTGCTCTGTCTGCCTGCATGTCTCTCTGTCTCCCAAAACCCCCCCCCCCCCCCCCTCCCCTTCTACCTCTCTCTCCTATTTATTATCCAAAATCTGTTGCACTATTTTGCAGTGTATGTTATAATACTTACATACTTCATCATATAAGAACCTACTCAGTTTGCCCATTCAAAAATGTGTCAGGTGACATGTGTGAAAACTTTGGGGGAAAAACCGAGAGAAAAGGAAGTTATCAACAGTCTTTTGTTTTATTCATTTTAGTTCTCTTTGTATAATAAACAGTACATTATGAGAGCGAGAGTGTCAGTATACGTACCACACATGAGAACATGTACAAACCCAGACACCTGGTATCAAACGGTGAAACATTAGAATCACCAAAAAATATGTCCAATTGTAAGAGAACAGACAGACTATGCATGGTGTTTGAGAGATCGGTCTACAGAAAAAAAAACAGAAAAGAAAAAAGACAAGTGGTCATAAAAAGACAGCTTACTCAAAAAAGTTAGTAGTGGAAATTGTTTTGTTTTTTCCTCTTCTGCTTTTTGGGGATTTTTTTTTAGCAGATGACGAGGACAGTGTAAAGTGCCAAAAAATGAAGAGGTGGCTTTTGGCCGTAGAACCAAAAAAAAAAAAACGAAAAAGAGAATAACTCACCGCCTTAGGTGCTCCAAAAGTTGTTTTGAAGATGGACAGCTTTGTTTCGTTCACCAGACCCGCAGACAGACTTGCCTGCAGGTGGAGACAGCTTGGATTTTGGAGATGGTGGAAGCTGCCTTTTAATCTCCACACTTGGTTGGACTCCTCTCTTTCCAATGCCTGTAGTCATCTTGAGACACCTGCACAGAAAACACAATTAACAGGGAAATCCAATGACAATGTCATCCCTGTAAATACCAAGCACACACACATACGCACACACAACCCATTCGTGCATACATACACACACATGCACATGCCTGTTTTCAAAATGAATGGAATAGTTCTTAATTATGCTTCACAAATCAAGTTTTTGGGCATTAACCTCACATCGAAAATGTCTTGGAATCAACACATAGATTATTTGCTGGCAAAAGTAAGGAAAACTTTAAATTTTCTCAAAATTGTGAGTACACAGAGATGGGGACAAGACACGTCCACTCTAATTTATCTATGTAAATGTCTAATAAGATCAAAATTAACATACGCGCAAGAAGTGTTTTTTAGTGCACCAAAAATCTGTTAAAAAAGCTTCAAAGTATAGAATGTAAAGCGCTCAAACTTGCAATGGTCTTCCCACCCATGCATCTTGTCTTCGAACATATAATGAGGCTCAAATCTTACCATTAGATGATCAGAGGGAAGTGGCTGCCACGAAATTTGTGATAAGAAGCGTTCCTGTTAAGAATAATGTGAAAAATGAAATCAAAATTAGA
>JADBJO010016387.1:7500-40657 GCA_016801955.1 Conus betulinus | reverse complement strand
GGGTAGCGAGCTTTACTTTTTTTCTATAGAGGAGACCAGAGGAAATGTTATTATATAAAGAGTTAAACGATTTTTTTCCTCTTTCAATAGTTTAACGTTACCGGGACAAGCATTTTGTTTTGTTTGAACGTCTTCCTTAAAATGCAGTCGTTGAGTAGAGAAACATACAACATATCCCTCTTCTCTTTGCTCTTAGATACAAAAAAAAATCTTGTTCTCCGTCTTACAGTTCTTGGCGTGATGTCCAGGAATAAAAGCGACAAAACTCTGTGTTCTCAGTTCTCTCTTACTAACCCCTGTCTTTTACATAACCTATTTTGTTTTCATAGGCAAAGACAGAGGCTGCAACAGGACAATCCTGACTTTTGACACATGTTTGGCGTCTGTATGTTCGTTTGTCTCCAGTTTGACGTCGCTTCACTGAAAGTGGCATTAGACAATGAACAGATGGAGGGGTGAGTGTTGGGGTTGGGGAAGGGAGGAAAAGAGAGTGAGAGAGAAGGGGGGAGGAATGAGAGAGACAGACAGACAGAGAGAGAGAGAGACAGGGAGAGAGAGAGAGAGAGAGAGAGAGAGAGAGAGAGAGAGAGAGGGAGGGGGAGGGAGGGAGGGAGAAAGAGAGAGAGAGAGAGAGGGGGAAGACGGAGAGGGCGGAAGGGAGAGCGAGAGAGAGAGGGAGAGAGAGAGATTGCGAGAGAGACAGACAGACACAGACAACAGAGAGAGAGAGAGAGAGAGAGAGAGAGAGAGAGAGAGAGAGAGACAAAGACAGAGACAGAGACAGAGAGAGACAGAGAGAGAGACAGAGAGAGAGAGAGGGATGGATGGAAGGAGGAGTATTCATGGATGTGTGAGTGATGATGTATCATGTTTGTGTGCAGGCCAGTGCAGTATGATGCACCGTATTACATTAAAAAGAAAAAGGGAGACATACCACAGTACAAAGCAGACCAGTCACACAGCACAGCACAGCACAGCACACAGCCGTGCAAAGAATGCGACATACCACAGTACAAAGCAGACCAGTCGCACAGCACACAGCCGTGCAAAGAATGCGACATACCACAGTACAAAGCAGACCAGTCGCACAGCACACAGCAGTGCAAAGAATGCGACATACCACAGTACAAGGCAGACCAGTCATACAGCACAGCACAGTACATGATAGGACACAGCACACAGCCGTGCAAAGAATGCGACATACCACAGTACAAGGCAGACCAGTCATACAGCACAGCACAGTACATGATAGGACACAGCACACAGCAGTGCAAAGAGTGCGACATACCACAGTACAAGGCAGACCAGTCACACATCACAGCACAGCACAGTACATGATAGGACACAGCACACAGCAGTGCAAAGAGTGCGACATACCACAGTACAAGGCAGACCAGTCACACAGCACAGCACAGCACAGTACATGATAGGACACAGCACACAGCAGTGCAAAGAGTGCGACATATCACAGTACAAGGCAGACCAGTCACACAGCACAGCACAGCACAGTACATGATAGGACACAGCACACAGCAGTGCAAAGAGTGCGACATATCACAGTACAAGGCAGACCAGTCACACAGCACACAGCAGTGCAAAGAGTGCGACATATCACAGTACAAGGCAGACCAGTCACACAGCACACAGCAGTGCAAAGAGTGCGACATACCACAGTACAAGGCAGACCAGTCACACAGCACAGCACAGTACATGATAGGACACAGCACACAGCAGTGCAAAGAGTGCGACATACCACAGTACAAGGCAGACCAGTCACACAGCACAGCACAGCACAGTACATGATAGGACACAGCACACAGCAGTGCAAAGAGTGCGACATACCACAGTACAAGGCAGACCAGTCACACAGCACAGCACAGCACAGTACATGATAGGACACAGCACACAGCAGTGCAAAGAGTGCGACATACCACAGTACAAGGCAGACCAGTCACACAGCACAGCACAGCACAGCACAGCATAGCACAGTACATGATAGGACACAGCACACAGCAGTGCAAAGAGTGCGACATACCACAGTACAAGGCAGATCAGTCACACAGCACAGCACAGCACAGCACAGCACAGCACAGCACAGTACATGATAGGACACAGCACACAGCAGTGCAAAGAGTGCGACATACCACAGTACAAGGCAGACCAGTCACACAGCACAGTACATGATAGGACACAGCACACAGCAATGCAACGAGTGCGACATACCACAGTACAAGGCAGACCAGTCATACAGCACAGCACAGCACAGTACATGATAGGACACAGCACACAGCAGTGCTGAAACAGACCCATACAGCACACAGCAGTGCTGAAACAGACCCATACAGCACACAGCGGTGCTGAAAACAGTCCCATACAGCACACAGCAGTGCTGAAACAGACCCATACAGCACACAGCGGTGCTGAAACAGACCCATACAGCACACAGCAGTGCTGAAACAGACCCATACAGCACACAGCAGTGCTGAAACAGACCCATACAGCACACAGCAGTGCTGAAACAGTCCCATACAGCACACAGCAGTGCTGAAACAGACCCATACAGCACACAGCAGTGCTGAACAGACCCATACAGCACACAGCAGTGCTGAAACAGTCCCATACAGCACACATCAGTGCTGAAACAGACCAATACAGCACACAGCAGTGCTGAAACAGTCCCATACAGCACACAGCAGTGCTGAAACAGTCTAATACAGCACACAGCAGTGCTGAAACTGTCCATTACAGCACACAGCAGTGCTGAAACAGTCCCATACAGCACACAGCGTGCTGAAACAGTCCCATACAGCACACAGCAGTGCTGAAACTGTTCCATACAGCACACAGCAGTGCTGAAACAGACCAATACAGCACACAGCAGTGCTGAAACTGTCCATTACAGTACACAACAGTGCTGAAACTGTCCATTACAGCACACAGCAGTGCTGAAACAGTCCAATACAGCACACAGCAGTGCTGAAACAGACCAATACAGCACACAGCAGTGCTGAAACAGTCCAATACAGCACACAGCAGAGCATGAACTGTGCAATACAGCACACAGCAGAGCATGAACTGTGCAATACAACACACAGCAGAGCATGAACAGACCACCACCAATACAGCACACAGCAGTGCATAAACAGTCCAATACAGCACACAGCAGTGCTGAAACAGACCAACACAGCGCACAGCTGAGCATAAACAGACCAAAACAGCACACAGCAAAGCATAAACTGTCAAACACAGCACACACAGCAGAGCATAAACAGACCAATACTGCACACAGCAGAGCATAAACAGACCAATACTGCACACAGCAGAGCATAAACAGACCAATACAGCACACAGCAGAGCATTAACAGACCAATACAGCACACAACAGAGCATAAACAGACCAATACAGCACACAGCAGAGCATAACAGATCAATATAGCACACAGCAGAGCATAAACAGACCAATGCAGCACACAGCAGAGCATAAACACGCCAATACAGCACACAGCAGAGCATTAACACACTAATACAGCACCGTCACACGGCAGTTTCAGTATCTTTGGAGCCCTCTGACGCCTGCAGAGAGGACAAAGCTCCGTAATGCCAACATCCCATCCCTCACAGCTCCATAATGCCCAACATCCCATCCCTCAGCCCTCTGACGTTTGCAGACGACAAAGCTTCGTAATGCCCAACATCCCATCCCTCACAGCTCCATAATGCCCAACATCCAATCCCTCACAGCTCCATAATGCCCGACATCCCCATCCCTCACAGCTCCATAATGCCCAACATCTCATCCCTCACAGCTCCATAATGCTCAACATCTCATCCCTCACAGCTCCATAATGCCCAACATCTCATCCCTCACAGCTCCATAAACGCCCGACATCCAATCCCTCACAGCTCCGTAATGCCTAACATCTCATCCCTCACAGCTCCATAACGCCCGACATCCAATCCCTCACAGCTCCGTAATGCCCAACATCTCATCCCTCACAGCTCCATAACGCCCGACATCCAATCCCTCACAGCTCCATAACGCCCGACATCCAATCCCTCACAGCTCCATAATGCCCAACATCTCATCCCTCACAGCTCCATAACGCCCGACATCTCATCCCTCACAGCTCCATAATGCCCAACATCCAATCCCTCACAACTCCACAATGCCCGACATCTCATCCCTCACAGCTCCATAATGCCCGACATCTCATCCCTCACAACTCCATAATGCCCAACATCTCATCCCTCACAGCTCCATAATGCCCAACATCTCATCCCTCACAGCTCCATAATGCCCAACATCCCATCCCTCAAAGCTCCATAATGCCCAACATCCCATCTCTCAAAGCTCCATAATGCCCAACATCCCATCTCTCAAAGCTCCATAATGCCCAACATCCCAACCCTCACAGCTCCATAATGCCAACATCCCATCTCTCAAAGCTCCGTAATGCCCAGCATCCCATCCCTCACAGCTCCATTATGCCCAACATCCCAACCCTCACAGCTCCGTAATGCCAACATCCCATCTCTCAAAGCTCCGTAATGCCCAGCATCCCATCCCTCAAAGCTCCATAATGCCCAACATCCCAACCCTCACAGCTCCATAATGCCAACATCCCATCCCTCACAGCTCCATAATGCCAACATCCCATCTCTCAAAGCTCCGTAATGCCCAGCATCCAATCCCTCACAGCTCCATAATGCCCAACATCCAATCCCTCACAGCTCCATTATGCCCAACATCCCAACCCTCACAGCTCCGTAATGCCCAGCATCCCATCCCTCAGCCCTCTGACGTCTGCAGACCTCAAAGCTCCGTGATGCCAAACATCCCATCCCTCACAGCTCAGGGGAGGAAGCAGCCAGTGAGGGGGACGATCGATGTCTATCCTGCATGCCGTTTCTCCATCACCTCTCTACTCTACTCTGAGAGAGAGAGAGAGAGAGAGAGAGAGAGAGAGAGAGAGAGAGAGAGAGAGAGAGAGAGAGAGAGAGAGAGAACTGGAGAGAGAGAGAACTCAGAACTCAGATGGTTTGCTTCATATAAAGGCAATAGCCCCTTATAAAGGGGGGTATGGAGAAAGTAAATAACAATATATGAATTTTACATTACACAACAAAGACTGGATGAAAATAATTCTATTTCACTAAGACATAACTGATCGAAATTGAAATGCCTCGAACAAGCAAAGTGAGAAATTTCTTACTATACTTTCATTCTGAGATGCCATCAGCAGACTTAACCGAAACTGACAGGGATCCCTGGAAAACTTAATTGGTGTATACTGCGCTCTTGGGCTAGATAACTCGCAGCCGCATAAAACAAAATACAGTTCTTCTTTTCCATCATTGCAAAGTGGACAAGTCAAATCCATTCCAGTATACTTACAGTAACGATACCGGTTTGCGTAATGTCTGAAATTCCAAATCGAAATTTGGTCATGATAAACTTCAAGTATTTGCCTAAATCCATTTGCAGATAAAGTTTGACATCGTAAACCATACAAAATGTCCGATTCATGGTAAATTTATCGCTATTTTTGACGTGAGCGTCCCATTCTTGCCACCTGCTAGCAATCAGTCTTTCTTTAAATTCACACAGAAATAATGTATCATTTTGCACGCCTTGGTTCATCCAAACATAACCAAATCCAAATGATATAATTGACTACGGATATTTGACACCCAGTTTCTTTTATCTCTTACCTCTAGGTCGTATAACATCATGTAGGCTTTCCGTGGTAATCTATAATCATTCATTTTAGTTAATTTCAACCAGTATCGAATACAGCTTAATATATAATTTAAATGAATAGGATCTATTGGTCTGTCCATAGACAAAGTCATTGCGTGTTCGCATTTCGACTTCTAAAAATTTCTTCAAGGCAAACAGATGTACATTTTCGCAATGACGGGCTGCAACGTCTAGTCCCCAAAGTTCTGCACCGTACTGAGCAATGGGCTGAACCTGGGAATTAAATAACATCAAAAATAAACCTAAACTAGAATTCTTCAAAACATGAAGTTTTCTCATAATGCAGAGTGAAGCTTTTTTGTGCTTTACTTACCAGGTCATTGCATGCTAATGTCAAGCTGAGTTTTGTTGAAAACAGTATACTCGAGTGTTTATAAGCATTTACAACAGGCATCACAGCATGATTATATGTCCAATGCTTTCTTGCTGCTAAATAACCACCTTTTCTAAACACAAATATATTTGCTTTTACTTAAATTCACTTTCAAATCAAGAGAAAAAGCTGCCAGTTGTAGACTATTTAACTGAGTTTGCAAACCAATTATTGTCTCTGGTTACAGTACTCTGTTATCAGAGAGAGAGAGAGAGAGAGAGAGAGAGAGAGAGAGAGAGAGAGAGAGAGAGAGAGAGAGAGAGAGAGAGATGATCAAACGGTGGAGAGTTCTAATTTCTCCCGTACTGCTGACTGGGTTGAAAATCTTGTTGAAGAGAAGAAAAAAAAAATTCGCGAATAATGTACCTGAGACATGTCTTTGTTTCTTTTATTTTTCTCTCTCTCTCTCTCTCTCTCTCTCTCTCTCTCTCTCTCTCTCTCTCTCTCTCTCTCTCTCAGTGTAGAAAAAAAAATGGGAAAAAGTGTGAGTGAGTGAGTGCGTGCGTGCGTGCATGCGTGCGCGCGTACATGTGCGTGCGTGTGTGTGTGTGTGTGTGTGTGTGTGTGTGTGTGTGTGTGTGTGTGTGTGTGTGTGTGTGTGTGTGTGTGTCTGTGTGTCAATGTAGCGTGTGTGTGTGTGTACTCGTGTGTACTTGAGCGCGCGAATATGTGTCAAAAGAAATAGTCAGTGTCAATGCAGCCCTGATTAACAGATTCATAACTTTTGTTCTTGCTCTGGATGATTGATTATTAAAAATGTTTGGCTCTGGTATTGTTTCATGGCCCAGAGATCAACAACAACGTTTTTGTAGTTGTGTTGAATTGTCAAACAAGCGACTCTGTCCACACTTCACATACACACAGAGAACCCCCCGTGACTGACCTTCACAGCTCTGACTAAACGTCACACACAAAGACAGAACCCCACGTGACTGACGTTCAGAGCTCTGACTAAACGTCACACACACAAAGACAGAGCCCCATGTGACTGACGTTCTGAGCTCTGACTAAACGTCACACACAAAGACAGAGCCCCATGTGACTGACGTTCAGAGCTCTGACTAAACGTCACACACAAAGACAGAACCCCACGTGACTGACGTTCTGAGCTCTGACTGAACGTCATACACAAAGACAGAGCCCCATGTGACGGAAATTCAGAGCTCTGACTAAA
This sequence comes from Conus betulinus, assembly GCA_016801955.1. Lineage (NCBI taxonomy): Eukaryota > Metazoa > Mollusca > Gastropoda > Neogastropoda > Conidae > Conus > Conus betulinus. Next base: position 33,349 of record JADBJO010016387.1, on the reverse strand, counting down.
CGTCACACACACAAAGACAGAGCCCCATGTGACGGAAATTCCGAGCTCTGACTAAACGTCACACACAAAGGCAGAACCCCACGTGACTGACGTTCAGAGCTCTGACTAAACGTCACACACAAAGGCAGAACCCCACGTGACTGACGTTCAGAGCTCTGACTAAACGTCACACACAAAGGCAGAACCCCACGTGACTGACGTTCAGAGCTCTGACTAAACGTCATACACAAAGACAGAACCCCATGTGACTAACGTTCAGGGCTCTGACTAAACGTCACACACAAAAAGACAGAACCCCATGTGACGGACATTCAGAGCTCTGACTAAACGTCATACACAAAGACAGAACCCCACGTGACTAACGTTCAGGGCTCTGACTAAACGTCATACACAAAGACAGAACCCCATGTGACTGACGTTCAGGGCTCTGACTAAACGTCACACACAAAGACAGAACCCCATGTGACTGACCTTCAGAGCTCTGACTAAAAACGTCACACACAAAGACAGAACCCCATGTGACGGACATTCAGAGCTCTGACTAAACGTCATACACAAAGACAGAACCCTATGTGACTAACGTTCAGGGCTCTGACTAAAACGTCATACACAAAGACAGAACCCCATGTGACTAACGTTCAGGGCTCTGACTAAACGTCACACACAAAGACAGAACCCCATGTGACGGAAATTCAGAGCTCTGAATAAACGCCACACACAAAGACAGAGCCCATGTGACGGAAATTCAGAGCTCTGAATAAACGCCACACACAAAGACAGAACCCCATGTGGCGGACATTCAGAGCTCTGACTAAACGTCACACACAAAGACAGAACCCCACGTGACTGACGCTCATAGCTCTGACTAAACGTCACACACAAAGACCGAACCCCACGTGACTGACGCTCAGAGCTCTGACTAAACGTCACACACAAAGGCAGAGCCCCATGTGGCGGACATTCAGAGCTCTGTCAGTGACGCAGTTTTCACCGGCCGAGTGCATCGTTTTACACATGAATTTACGGTCTGTGAAGAAAAAAAAAAAGTATTATTCAAAGAAGACAGGATGTACCAACAGACATTTGCATTTTTGAAAATCATGCCTTGAAAAAAAAATGGTAAGTACCATTAGCTTTGGGAATGCAAATCTAGAAATAAAGAAAATATCTGCAAAATTTTTTTTGGAAATTTCTTTTCTTACACACACACACACACACACACACACACACACACACACACACGCGAACAAAAAAGTACGCGCCCGCGTCCAATGCGCGCGCGCGCACACATACGCGCGCGCGCACGCGCGCGCGCACGCGCGCGCACACACACACACACACACACACACACACACACACACACACACAGAGGCGCGCGCGCGCGTGCGTACACCCGCGGGAAGTAAGCTAAGGTAAGGTAACGCTGCTTATAGCCCTAGTCGACCGCGAAGGGCCATATTTGGGCTGTCACCAAGTCAACTCACAAGTCATCAAAAACGCCGACCCCCCCCCCCCCCCCCCCCCCACACACACACACACACACACAGACAGACACAGACAGAGACACACCATTCACACATCTCTTTAAAATACACCTGTTAAAAGCGCACCAGAAACTTCGTTAAAAAATTTTTCTTCTGTAAAATCTTGCCTTGAAAAAAAAAAATGGTAAGTACCATTAGCTTTGGGAATGCAAATCTAGAAATAAAGAAAATATCTGCAAAATTTTTTTTGGAAATTTCTTTTCTTACACACACACACACACACACACACACACACACACACACACACACACACACACACACACACACGCGAACAAAAAAGTACGCGCCCGCGTCCAATGCGCGCGCGCACACATACGCGCGCGCGCACGCGCGCGCGCACGCGCGCACACACACACACACACACACACACACACACACACACACACAGAGGCGCGCGCGCGTGCGTACACCCGCGGGAAGTAGTAAGCTAAGGTAAGGTAACGCTGCTTATAGCCTAGTCGACCGCGAAGAAGGGCCATATTTGGGCTGTCACCAAGTCAACTCACAGTCATCAAAAAGACGCCCCCCCCCCCCACACACACACACACACACAGACAGACACAGACAGAGACACACCATTCACACATCTCTTTAAAATACACCTGTTAAAAGCGCACCAGAAACTTCGTTAAAAAATTTTTTCTCTGTAAAATCTTAGGTCAGATGAAAAATATTGATCTCTTTCAGAAATCCAGAGATCACATGAAGTGGGGAATCGCTGAACAGGATTTTCATGGCGTATCTTATACGTGTGAGCACACACACACACACACACACACACACACACACACACACACACACACACACACACACAAGCAACAACAACAACGGACGAGCTGAATATTTGATCAGCTGCACATTTTTGCAAGAGAAGTTTCTTTCAAAAATCAATAACAACAACAACAAGAGTGAATTTTCCACATTTGATCTCGTCGACAGCTAAGTCACATTCAGAAGCATATGAACAAGTATAACAATTGAGTGGTAAAGAGCAGTGGTCTGTTGCCACTATCCCTGGCAATTTGTTCCCAATATCCCAGGTAATCTACTAGAACCTGGGCATGTGCGCAGAAGATCAAATGCTCGCGCTAAATCTTCCAGCCAATGTCTAATCTAGGACCAGAAAAGAGGGACACGGAGAGAGGAAAGGTTCACAGAAATAAAATATCCAGTATGTGCACAGCCCGAACACGGAAAATGGCTGCCCAAACTCCACGGTCAAAGAGTGGACAGATTACAACTGTTAACGAACAACCGCGGAAAGAAGTGAGGGTAAACAGTGGACAGATTACAACTGTTAACGAACAACCGCGGAAAGAAGTGAGGGTAAACAGTGGACAGATTACAACTGTTAACGAACAACCGCGGAAAGAAGTGAGGGTAAACAGTGGACAGATTACAACTGTTAACGAACAACCGTGGGAAGAAGTAAGGGTAAAGAGTGTGGACAGATCACAACTGTTAACGAACAACCGTGGGAAGAAGTGAAGGTAAGGAGTGGACAGATTACAACAGTTAACGAACAACTGTGGGAAAAGTGAACGTTTTGTCTCTCACAGGCCACAGATGTTGGGGAAGAAAACAAACAAAAAGTGCGTCACGACGGAAAAAAAAAAAAAGACATTGAGTGAAGACACACAATTCCTTGGATCAAATAGTAAAGGAAGACAATACTCTCTTTCCCCCACTGGTTGAAGGAAAACCTACAAAAGCAAAGAATCCCTCTGCAAAACACACACACACACACACACACACACACACACACACACACACACACACACGAACATTGTTTGCAGTCATTTAATTCAAGTTTTCCGCATCGTCACTTCACTGCAGATCAGTAATTCACTCCAGCTGGTTCGGGAATTCAGTGGGTCTGCATGCTGACTAAACCAAGCCAAAGTGACTACAAAAACTGCTCACAGATTCCTTTTCGTGTTCAGGGACCACAATACAGATACAGAGCTGACTGATGGCAAATATATGGACAGACGGACACATGTCAAAACACAGCTAGAGAGCTAACTAACGGGCAAATAGATGGACCGACAGACACATGTCACAATACAGATAGAGAGCTGACTGAAAAATAGATGGACAGACAGACACATGTCACAATACAGAGAGAGAGCTGACTGACTGGCAATTAGATGGACTGACAGACACATGTCACAATACAGATAGAGAGCTAACTGACTGGCAAATAGATGGACAGACAGACACATGTCACAATACAGATAGAGAGCTAACTGACTGGCAGATAGATGGACAGACAGACACATGTCACAATACAGATAGAGAGCTAACTGACTGGCAAATAGATGGACAGACAGACACATGTCACAATACAGATAGAGAGCTAACTGACTGGCAAATAGATGGACAGACAGACACGTGTCACAATACAGATAGAGAGCTAACTGACTGGCAAATAGATGGACAGACAGACACATGTCACAATACAGACAGAGAGCTAACTGACTGGCAAATAGATGGACAGACAGACATGTCACAATACAGACAGAGAGCTAACTGACTGGCAAATAGATGGACAGACAGACACATGTCACAATACAGACAGAGAGCTAACTGACTGGAAAATAGATGGACAGACAGACACATGTCACAATACAGACAGACAGAGAGCTAACTGACTGGCAAATAGATGGACAGACAGACACATGTCACAATACATCATTATCTTCCTCGTTTCCTTCCACCATTGCTGTGCTGTATAAAACCTTTCTCTGTAGTAAAAGGATCAGGGGAGGAAATACACACACACACACACACACACACACACACACACACACACACACACACACACACACACACACACACACACAAACAAACACATATATGGAACAAAACAAAACCAAAACCAAAAAGAAAACAGAAAGGAACAGAAAAGAAAAGACAAGATGTGTCAGATTAATTCTAAAGGCCAAGATGTGAAACTGAATCCCCATTTTTACTGGTAATGGAGCGAGATTCATTTTCCCATTCTAGTTGAATCCCGCTCTTAAAAGAAAAGAGAGAGAGAGAGAGAGAGAGAGAGAGAGAGAGAGAGAGAATCGATCTTTTCTCTAGCGCAGCATGGCCAAAACACACGTGGTTTCAAACTGAGGTGAATTGTTTCTGTAGGAATGTGCTGGGCAGACGAAGGAAGGAAAACTGAAAGGTTTCGGGCGTTTTTGCTTCTTTGTTTGTTTTTTCTCTTTGTGTGTGTGTGTGTGTGTGTGTGTGTGTGTGTGTGAATTAAACTGTGGCCAATACAGACTTTAAGTCAGGGATTGAACGGAGGTCGAGTGAAGAAAGGGAGGGGTTAGGGAAGCAAGGAGGTTAGGCTTAAGTCTTTTCTTTTACACTGGGGGTGGGGGAGGGGGGGTGGGGGGGGGGGGGCATCGACAGTAATCTCTGGGCTTTCTGCTCCGAAGAGAGAAAGAAGCCAGCCCGCGCAGCAGCCAGAGGCAATTTCGCGGAAACACTTCAAACGATAGGAAACCTTCGTCTACAGAAAGAGGAAGACGAGAAAATTCTCTTCGCACTAGTCAGCACACACACACACACACACACACACACACACTGACGTCTGGTTTTCTGTCACTTTGGCCGTATCCTCTGGCCTCATAGTACCTGTTCTAACTATACTAGCAACTAAGTTCCCAAACGGAGTGACTGAGGGCGGAGAACGAAGCAAAATTTAGAAAGAGAAGGGGTTAGTTACCGCCAAGGACATTGACAAACAAGGCACAGGACAAGGCACAATGCATTTCCACCTCTCTGGGTCTTCTTCACGCAAAACAAGCAACGAAAACAGAGAACGAGAAACCGCTTATCTGAAGGAGAAGTGGTTTCAGCGTTTGCAAGTACACATGGAGAGTCAAAGACGCCACGTGAAAAAGAACACAGCAAAGGGTATCAGTCAGTGTCAGTAAAAGTTAAGTTCCAAAACGGAATGACTTAAGACAGAAAACGAAACAAAATTTTGAAAGAGAAGGGGTTAGTTACCGACAAGGATAAGTGGTTTCTCGTTCTCTGTATTTGTTACTTGTTTTTGCTTGAAGAAGACCCAAGAAGTCGAAATGCACAGTGTCTTGTCCTGTACTTTGTTTGTCTTTGTTCTTGGCGGTAACTAACCCCTTCTCTTTCTAAATTATACTTGCAACTGACAACCTCGACCTTCTGTCTACACAGGCCCTGCTGCGGATGGAAGAGCAGCGTCGAAACGACGACAGCCGACAAAACCGTCTGCAGAACCTTCAGCTGCAAACATGTGCACATCAATGGCCAAAAGCTTTCTTGAGTGTACAGTCATACTATTCCCCGTAAACATAAATAACATCTAGACATCCAGGCCCCGAACACACATATCAGAAAACCCAATCATCTTTGCCTCCGCTGCAAAGCTGACCACGGACACATAGCGGCACTTTCACTGGGAGACTCATCGACCGAAAGCATTCAGTCTGGAAGAACAGCATGAAGGGATCGATAGGCGGAGAGGCATTGATCCAATCTCCACACAGGCCTAACATACAGACAACAGGCCGGGCACCGCCGAAGGCCATTCAACCTCAGCTGATTGTTTTGTCACTGATTGTTTTGTCAAGGAAGCAGGAAGGACGGGGTGCGCAGAGGGAGGTGGGGGAGGTGGAGGGGAGTGGGAAGGGGGAAGGGAAGGGTGAGAAACCCCCCCCCTCACCCACCCCTCAAGAATATATATATATATATATATATATATATATATATATATATATATATATATATATATATATATATATATATAACAGAGAGTTTTAAAAACCACAATAGACAATATAAAAAGATTTCCAAAATTTTCGGCTTTAATGCCTTATATATATATATATATATATATATATATATATATATATATTACAAATTCCACGGCTATTGCATTCCTAATCTGTTCCAGCCATGCACTCTCCTATGTTATGAAAACGGACTGCATGAATAATTATCCAAACAAGTCTGACAAATCTCTTTTCCATCCACACATTAGAGGTCCTGAGAGACCAGACCAGTCTAGACTTCTGCAGCGAAGGAGAGGAAGGGAACCCACTAATCCACCCATTAGTCCTGCCTGCCTTGTTTTCACTCAGCAAGCTGCTGGGGGGGCTTGGTGTCAGGTGTCTAAGAGAAGTAAGTTAAGGTTCAGAGTTTGGGTGGGGAGGAAGAGCTGACATAGCAGTGGGATTTCCACAGTGGAACAGACCTTTTGACACAGCAGTGGGATTTCCACAGTGGAACAGGCCTTTTGACACAGCAGTGACACAGCAGTGGGATTTCCACAGTGGAACAGACCTTTTGACACAGCAGTGACACAGCAGTGGGATTTCTACAGTGGAACAGACCTTTTGACACAGCAGTGGGATTTCTACAGTGGAACAGGCCTTTTGACACAGCAGTGACACAGCAGTGGGATTTCCACAGTGGAACAGACCTTTTGACACAGCAGTGACACAGCAGTGGGATTTCCACAGTGGAACAGGCCTTTTGACACAGCAGTGACACAGCAGTGGGATTTCCACAGTGGAACAGACCTTTTGACACAGCAGTGAGATTTCCACAGTGGAACAGGCCTTTTGACACAGCAGTGACACAGCAGTGGGATTTCCACAGTGGAACAGACCTTTTGACACAGCAGTGAGATTTCCACAGTGGAACAGGCCTTTTGACACAGCAGTGACACAGCAGTGGGATTTCCACAGTGGAACAGACCTTTTGACACAGCAGTGGGATTTCCACAGTGGAACAGGCCTTTTGACACAGCAGTGAGATTTCCACAGTGGAACAGGCCTTTTGACACAGCAGTGGGATTTCCACAGTGGAACAGGCCTTTTGACACAGCAGTGGAATTTCCACAGTGGAACAGGCCTTTTGACACAGCAGTGGGATTTCCACAGTGGAACAGGCCTTTTGACACAGCAATGGGATTTCACAGTGGAACAGGCCTTTTGACACAGCAGTGGGATTTCAACAGTGGAACAGGCCTTTTGACACAGCAGTGGGATTTCCACAGTGGAGCAAGGCTTTTGGCTCAGCAGTGGGGGATTCAACAGTGGAACAGGCCTTTTGACACAGCAGTGGGATTCCTACAGTGGAACATGTCTTTTGACACAGCAGTTTCCAATTTCAACAGTGGAGCAGACCTTTTAACGCAGCAGTGACACAGCAGTGGGATTTCCACAGTGGAACAGACCTTTTGACACAGCAGTGGGATTTCTACAGTGGAACAGGCCTTTTGACACAGCAGTGGGATTCCTACAGTGGAACATGTCTTTTGACACAGCAGTGGGATTTCCAATGTGGAGCAATTAAGGCTTTTGACACAGCAGTAGGATTTTAACAGTGGAACAGGACTTTTGACACAGCAGTGACACAGCAGTAGGATGTCCACAGTGGAACAGGCTTTTTGACACAGTAGTGGGATTTCTACAGTGGAACAGGCCTTTTGACACAGCAGTGGGATTTCAACAGTGGAACAGGCCTTTTGACACAGCAGTGGGATTTCTACAGTGGAACAAACCTTTTGACACAGCAGTGACACAGCAGTGGGATTTCCACAGTGGAACAGGCCTTTTGACACAGCAGTGGATTTCCACAGTGGAACAGGCCTTTTGACACAGCAGTGGGATTTCTACAGTGGAACAGACCTTTTGACACAGCAGTGGGATTTCAACAGTGGAACAGGCCTTTTGACACAGCAGTGGGATTTCCACAGTGGAGCAAGGCTTTTGGCTCAGCAGTGGGATTTCAACAGTGGAACAGGCCTTTTGACACAGCAGTGGGATTTCCACAGTGGAACAGGCCTTTTGACACAGCAGTGACACAGCAGTGGGATTTCCACAGTGGAACAGGCCTTTTGACACAGCAGTGGGATTTCTACAGTGGAACAGGCCTTTTGACACAGCAGTGGGATTTCTACAGTGGAACAGGCCTTTTGACACAGCGCTGATAGACGCCAGTGGAGACAATGGAGTTTTTTTTCTGTTTCCAATCATTGTATGCGTAGCGGTAGGTCAGTGGGTCATGTGAGACTCAATGCCTCGCATAATGTGAGACAGACATATAAAAAAAAGAGGAAAACACAGAGACAAGTTTCTTTGCGCCTATGAACGCGTGCGCGCGCGCGCGCGCACACACACACACACACACACACGCACGCACGCACGCACGCACGCACGCACGCACGCACGCACACACACACACACACACACACACACACACACACACACACACACACACGCATGTATGTGCACAAACACATACGAACATGTTGATGTGCTCACTCACTCTCTCTCTCTCTCTCTCTCTCTCTCTCTCTCTCTCCCATTTGTCTGTCTGTCTGTCTATCTTACACACACACACACACACACACACACACACACACACACACACACAACGGTCGACAGTTTGTCTCAAGTACTCGTACGTACATATGCATACGACGAACGCTCGCATACACGCAATATGTGCAAGAGCGGGCGAATGAACACGGAGACTGCGAACTGTTTATATAGGCATGAAATTTCTTGAACCAATATTCAAAGTGGGCAATATAACAAACACACAACTACAACACAGATAGTACAAAGTAAGCATTATTACTATTATCATACACATAATTATTTTCATCATCATCATCATCATCATCATCATCATCATCATCATCATCATCAAAAAAAAAAAAGCATTTTCAACGAGCACATTTGCTTGTGCGATTAAGTGGAACGTAAGGGAAAAGAAATGCGATGACCCAGTCAGTCCTGTCTGCTGTGTTTGCACCGTGGCTACTAAGACCAGGCGTCCACAGACTTGGCGTTCCGCTCTGGAGCTTCGGTCGGGAGGGCTTCCACAGCAGTGTGGGATTTCCCTACGGACCTGTCCGGGGTGAAGTCAGCGTAGACAATGGACAGTTTCATTGCCGCGCATAACGAGAGCTGATCTGATCACGTGAGACCTTCCGTGTCTGGTATCCCTCAACATAACCAGACATGACCAGTTACTGAGTTTGACAAACGGGAAGAGAGAGAGAGAGAGAGAGAGAGAGAGAGAGAGAGAGAGAGAGAGAGAGAGAGAGAGAGAGAGAGAGAGAGAGAGAGAGAGATGCAGCAGAATCACAGTCTGTGAGCGACACGTATTGCCCAAGAAAGCCGTCAGGGTGCTGCGAGTAACCATAAAGAACCAAACTTATTCTGGCACCGAAACAAACATGGGTGGAAACGTTAGTTTCCATCACGTTTCGATTCGAACGGGATTTTTACACCTCAAATGGAGATTTGAAAAAAAAATCACACACACACACACACACACACACACAACACACGCACGCACGCACGCACGCACGCGCACGCGCGCGCGCGCGCGCGCACGCACACACACACACACACACACACACACACACACACACACACACACACATTTCTGTCCATCTATGTACTGATATTCAATGGGACTTTTAAAATGGTGTGAACCACTATCGCTATGATTTAATCCGCTGCCACGGTCACAGCAGCAATTTGGATTTACATTAGCTGTGTTCTTTCCTAATTGGTATGTAGTCTTACTCACCCTAGGAGAATTCGCCAAATCAGTTTTACTGTCTGCATTAAAACCAGACTGAACACACAACACAGCCAGTTTCTTTTCTAAATGAAATATTCTTTTCCGAGTGGCTTTCAAAATATCGACAAAAATATCTGGAAGTGGGCAAACCACACAATAAATAGGTGTGTAATTTTGTAGGCATACTGCAAATGAACACGCCAGCAAAACTAATGTCTTTGTACTGTGATGGGAAAGACAGACTCCAGACCTCATACAAAAAGAAGTCAAGCTAGGAAAACAGCGTCTAACGTTTACTTTGGGCAGTTGCTTTCCTGTGGGTCGACAGACACTGTCAGAACAAGGAACCTCCGGGAACATGGACAGGACTATCTTCAGCCTGATCTGATTCCTTCTGTCACCAGTTGTTGCTGGGTGTTTCTCCTCTGTTCACGCTTCAGCAGCTGTCGTGCCTTTCCTGTCCCAGTCTGTCGACAGTGGCTGTCAGAGGCGGTGGCCCCCCGGAACGCTGGCAAGACGACCTTCAGCCTGAACCCCATTCTCTCTCTCTTCAATTGTGGTTTGATATTTCTGCTCTGTTGCCGCTTCAGCCGCATGGCTAAGGCAGCTCTGGCTTAATGCTGCCACGGAGCTGCTCCATCTCTTGCAGTGTGCACCAACACATCGGCCACCAGCTGTCAGGAAATCAAGGGGAGAGGGAGAGAGGGATGGAGGGGGGGGGGGGGGGGGGGGGGGGGGGGGGGGGGATCCCCTGCTGAACATACCAAAAATCATCGGGGCATGGTCCACTTTGTTTCTGAAGGCTTCCATGGTGATTCTGGGATTGCACTGCATGGGTCTTTCCCTCACACTTTTTCCTTTTCTTTTATTTTCCCCTTTTTTTTTAATGAGCCAGCTCTCTTAGCACAGGGAACTCGGCTTACAGGCTTTCACAGTGTTATGCCTTTCACATGCCGTCATTTACACTGCCTTCACCATGCTACAGTGTTATGCCTTTCACATGCCGTCATTTACACTGCCTTCACCATGACAGTGTTATGCCTTTCACATGCCGTCATTACACTGCCTTCACCATGACAGTGTTATGCCTTTCACATGTCATTTACACTGCCTTCATCATGACAGTGTTATGCCTTTCACATGCCGTCATTTACACTGCCTTCGCTATCACAGTGTTATGCCTTTCACATGCCGTCATTTACACTGCCTTCACTATTACAGTGTTATGCCTTTCACATGTTATCAGTGTCAGTGGTCACTCACTGATGTCACCTCACTCCTATCTTGGAGACCGGACATTTTTTATGTGGTATCGTAGAAGGTTCTTGAATATCAGAAATAGGAAGTTTTCAGCAAAGCCCTAGCCTTGTTTCAATCGCACAAAAAGCTTTATTTTTCACATGATGAAGGCAAACGGAGGGGGCTTACTTTCACAGGTTCATAGGAAAAAAAAAGCATGAAGATCTTGATTTTATAGGGTTTCTTAACGGTTTAGGGTGAGGGCTACACTCAGTTAGGGTCGGGTTTAGGTCAGGCCAGGAATTTATCTTTGGGCAGATGCACAGAAGACAGAAACTGATACAACCTGAACTCACTGGAGATCGTGATTTGTGCGTGTCTTGATCTGCTGCTCGGTGTCTTTCTTTCTTTTCTGTCCTGAGTCTTGTCCTTCCTGTTTTCGTTGGATTTGTTGGTGCGTGTCCGATCTTTTGTTGCGGTTCGCTCCACATAAAAGGAAGTTGAAATTTGAAAAGTTTTAAGAAAAAGCTGGACGAGATAGGTGAGAATTGATTAGCTCCAACAACATTTTGGCGAGCAGGTTAAAAGCAGCAGCTGCGCGATGTATCAGTCAGACAAGTACTAAGGCATCACTCTGAAATCAAGAGAAAAGAAAACGTTTAGTGTACAGAGAAAGAAAGAAGAAAAGAGAACAAAAGAACAAGGCGTACGTAAAACAGGACAGGGCCAGACTACCAAACCTTCAGTTGACAATAACACAGCAATAAGCACAGTAATTCCGTCAAAGCATTACTTCCCTTTTCTTTATCAACTGAACAAAGTCTCCCATACATCAAAAGCGGATCACTGGAGACAAGTACATTCCACAGCGGGGGCGGACATGTTTATTCCTTCTTGGCAATGTCTAAGTCTGTCCAACTACTGATCATTTTAGGGATGGGAGAACATCGGTCCTTGGTTAAAAATCAATCAACAGGATGTCTTTGTATTGACTTCTCTAACAACAAATGAAGCATTTCAAATGGTGTCTCTCTTTTCTTTCTTTCTATAAGTCACGGCGTTTTCACACGAATTTTACCTTCTCTTGAAAAAAAGGTTGACAACCCGCACCGTTTTACAAAGTAACAATGTATTTTTCATATTTTGTGGAATTGGATCTTGGCGACAAAAATCTTGCACAAACGTGACCATACGATTTTCTTTCTCATATTTTTTTTCTCGATATCTAAGTTGGATGAGGTATGTTGAGGAAGTATGGTACCAACACAACTTTTCGCTTTCTGGATGAGAACACGGATACGTCATGTTTCGCTCAATGCTTTGCACTGCATCATCGCGAGCGATTTCAGACTCTGTAGGATGACGCTTTACCCAATAATCAGTCTCCTTCTTCCAGATTGTGCGTGTGGTGCAATCAGTGGATAGTATTATTTGTGCTGTCAAGGAAAAGAATACGGCGGCACAAGATTAGAAAATATTTCCTTTCTGATCTCTAACGGCATTTTCTCTTGTTTGTGTTGCAGACGAACAGGATTTTCAACAACAACAACAACAACAACAACAACAACACACACACACACACACACACACACACACACACACACACACACACACACACACACCACACACACACACGCGCGCGCGCGCGCGCGCGCGCACTCATCAGAAGAGTAACACAGAGACAGGGAGGCCTGACAACCTCTAAGCATCATGGGCAATGAACTGACGGAACAGACAGTAGTGTTACAGGAAAGCACGCTAACATGCAAACAAACAAACAAACAAACAAACAGAACAGCAGGACAATCTGATTGCTGTCAGGATATGCGCTTTGTCGAACACTGACCTGTGTCATACTGTACATAGCATCTGTGTCACTGTACACCTTGGTTTGTGTGTTCATCTGTGCCAATCAGGAAGTTCTCAGTCTCTGATTCAAACCGTTCAAAATCCTGTTCGTCTACAACTCAAACAAACAAGATAAAATGGAGAGAGAGAGAGAGAGAGAGAGAGAGAGAGAGAGAGAGAGAGAGAGAGAGAGAGAGAGAGAGAGAGAGAGATCTCACACAAATGAAAGACAGAAAAACAAAAGAGGACTGATCATCATCGGATTTCCGTTCACATTTGAACAGCTTCTCCCCAGCGTTTCACTTAAAAAGTTTGCCATCATCAAACGCCCCCTCACTACAGACAGCTATTGTACAGCAACTGGCTGAACATCATCAAACGCCCCCTCACTACAGACAGCTATTGTACAGCAACTGGCTGAACATCATCAAACGCCCCCTCACTACAGACAGCTATTGTACAGCAACTGGCTGAACATCATCAAACGGCCCCCTCACTACAGACAGCTATTGTACAGCAACTGGCTGAACATCATCAAAACGCCCCCTCACTACAGACAGCTATTGTACAGCAAACTGGCTGAACATCATCAAACGCCCCTCACTACAGACAGCTATTGTACAGCAACTGGCTGAACATCATCAAACGCCCCCTCACTACAGACAGCTATTGTACAGCAACTGGCTGAACATCATCAAACGCCCCCTCACTACAGACAGCTACTGTACAGCAACTGAAACATCATCAAACGCCCCCTCACTACAGACAGCTACTGTACAGCAACTGGCTGAACATCATCAAACGCCCCCTCACTACAGACAGCTACTGTACAGCAACTGGCTGAACATCATCAAACGCCCCCTCACTACAGACAGCTATTGTACAGCAACTGGCTGAACGACGCAATTATTTCCTCCTTGGAGGAAAAATTACACACACACACACACACACACACACACACACACACACACACACACAGAGAGAGAGAGAGAGAGAGAGAGAGAGAGAGAGAGAGAGAGAGAGAGAGAGAGAGAGAGAGATAGGAGAGAGAGATATGCAGACATCAATTTAGCGAGACGAGAAAATAAAACCTATCGATTGTCAACGGGGTATTTCAGGGATGGTTAAAAAGGTTGTTGCTTGTGTAACAGAAAAAACAAACAAAGCAAACAAACAATCAAACCAACCTTTGTCTTGGCCTCTCAAATCCCAACGGACACCCTTTAAAAGGTGTTTCTCCCCGTACGTAAATCTTTCTTTTCCCCATTCTATTTCGTTTTCTCTCCAACAAGCCAGAAGTTTGCATTGTCTCTCTTTAACCAGCCAGAAGATTGCATTGTTTGGCAAGCTGAAAATGGATCTCTTTTTCAGACTTTGATTTCTTTTGCAGCTGGAAACTTCCAGTACAAACGAGATGGTAATTTTTTAGCTGCAAAGCAGCTGTGGTTTGGAGGAGAACTGACCTCCACGTGACCTCGTGTCCTGGCTAGAATCCTGTGGCTCACCACAGGTGGGAGTTTAACTAATTCCCCCTGCCACACTTTCCCAAAATTACAAGAAAGCGTAGGGGAGTGGGAGAAGGGTGGAGGGGTTCCTCCTCCTAAGAGTCCTACCATTGTGTGTAAAACAGCGTGAGAGTCCCCCCCTTCTTTTCAACAACAAAAAAAATTCCTTTACCGTCATTATACATATCACGTGACCTCACACACATACTGCTCGACATCGCTCGACCTGACATATGTCACGTGACCTCGCACATGTAACACGACTCCAAGAATATCACACATTACACATAAAACACAATTTTACATGTATCACAGACCTACCTCACACCTATCAGAGAGCTCACACACGACACCATACATCTCACATTCACATTCTACGTACCAAACGACCTCATACGTTCACCATACAACATTAACACATCACACAATATCAAACCTTTTACGCACTGCGCAACATCACTAACATAGCATGACCTCACACATACATCACACCACTTCATACGTATTGCAGAGCAACACATGACCTCACAGACACATTAAAAATATCACACAACATGCACATCAAGCGACCTCTAACACATATCACGCGACTTCATACATATTACACAACATAAGAGGAGCTCATACTGTCTGGCACTAATTTCGTCTGCTGTCAGCGTGTCTAGGGGCTGCCTGACTATTTATTTGAATATTGGTCTCTCGCCGTTGACTCTCTCATTCAATTCAGTCACTGAAATCAAAATGTAAATTAACCACACATTTATTTAAATACATAAGTATGCACACAACCAAATTATTAAATCATAGCCTAAAGCAAGTCCACATTGACCAAAGCGCGTCCTTCCTTTTCGTGTTATGTCTTGTGGGCTAAAAAAAAAAAAAATGCAGTTCTGGCCTGTCTAGCCAGCACACATCACTTCCTGTGTGATGATCACGGAAGATTCCTGGTCAGTCGACGTTGTCGTGACCCTTGATTATCGGTCCTGTAGACGTTGCTCATTGATGATGTGCTTTGCTTCTCGTGGTCCACGTATTCAACCTCAGGCTTGACTGGGCCCTCAGGATTTGACCCTATTCGGGGTTCTGCAGCGACTGGGAAAATAGCGTCACGGTGATTGACGTCAAACACCGTGACGTTCTCAGCTGGGTGAACTAGAAGGGCTTTGGTTTGCTCTCCGGAGGGGCTCTTCGGGTCTTGATCCTCTGTCAGCAGGACGGATCCTCCTGGCCGTTCCTGGCTGTGGTGAAGTCCTGGCGTGGGTGGAGGTGGTGCGTCGGTAGGGACTGGACAGATGGCCAGTCCCGCCTCGGTGTTTGTGTCCTGGAGGATGTTGCCGCACCACACTTCTGTTTGCTCCTGAATGGACTCCACCAGAGAGTACTAGCTTCCAGGAGGTCGTGTGCTGACAGGGAGACTCCGGCAGGATCTGTAGCCTGATCACTCTGGAGAGCCTAGAATTGCGCTGCCACTACGGCCATGTAAAATCTCCGTGTAACCGTTTTCCCGAGTGTCCTAGCAGCTCTCTACACTTGTGCACATAGCGACCAATCAGGGTGTTGACGAGGACTGGCTGAGCCTGGCCTCCCCAGTCACAGCTCTTGGAACACTCTGATGCAAATCACAGTTCTGAGTGAAGTCTTTACGCAACCTGTTACGTACTTCATTCAGAACCGTGTTCCTAAACAATGCAGCACAAAGTATGGGTTTGTCTCAAAGACAGAATGGGGCTTGGTGTCTGAAACCCCCCCTCACCCCCCCAACCCCCCCCCCCCTCCCCCCTTAAGTCGCAAATCTCATTTTTGATAAACTACACTAAGACACACATCTCTGCTGCGAGAACAACGCATGGTCTATCAACAAGTAAATCTCTCGACAAAACTCCCTGCGTTTTGCCGAGAAGGACACACCCCCTTTTCTAAATTTTAACGCCACGAGTTGCGTCATGCCAGTCATGCAACTCCACTGACGTATTTATCTATCCTCGTCACCACCTGACGTCAAATTTCCAGCCTCGCGCAGGCCTGGACGGCGGAGAAACCTTCACTGATCTCCCTTGCGAACCTGTGCAATTTCATTATGAGAAGAGTGCACTTGAAATTCGATATAAAATCAACTAGTCAACGTAGGAACATCATTCTTTCAACACATGAAAGTTCAACCATTGCTCTGACATTGCAATACCTAATCAATAGAGCGCCAAAGGTCTTTTACCAAAATACACTTCAAAACAACTTAGACCTCTTCACTCTCAAGTGTGTGAATACGATTTCAGCCCGAACAAAGATATGTTGGCCAACCAGCACTTCCCAATTTTTATCCGTATTGTAGTCCAGCATCCGCACCTTTCGAAAACTGGTGTACCCTCGAGTTTGCTTCCTAGAATCACAATCGCAAGATCACGTAACTGCATCAGCACCACCATACGTGCACAGTTACTCCGTGTTCCTCCTCATGGAACAATGAACACCCTACCTGCCCCTCTCAGGCGTAGGCACCAATATTGCTGCTCCTCGCAGCTCGCAACGACCTCGTTGCTTCTCTATCGTCGCATACTTCTGTTCCGCAGTACTCAGCTTCTTGCTTGCATAAGCTACTGGCATGAGCTGACCGTCATGCTCTTGTAGTAGGACTGCTCCCAGCCCTTTGTCAACACACATAGTCTACATAAAAAGAAACCACACATCATACATATCATGCGACTTCACACAAACATGCCACGACATGACTACATAGCACTCATGACATGACGTCAGATATGTGTTGCTTGCTTTAGAGACAGGGGAGATGCCAGGACGCAGGGGACATGTGACTCTCCCAACCAGAAACACTCACGTCTGTCACACAGTAACACTCACGTCCCTACATCACATCTGTCATAGAGACAGAGGATTCTCTCTCTCTCTCTCTCTCTCTCTCTCACTCACTCACGTCTCTACATCACATCTGTCATAGAGACAGAGGATCTCTCTCTCTCTCTCTCTCTCTCCTCTCTCTCTTCTCTCTCTCTCTTCTCTCTCTCTCTCTCTCTCTAACACTCATGGTCTCTACATCACCCATCTGTCATAGAGACAGAGGATCTCTCTCTCTCTCTCTCCTCTCCTCTCTCTCCTCTCTCTCTCTCTCTCTCTCTCCTCTCTGCTCTCTCCCCTCCTCTCCTCTCTCTCTCTCTCCCCTCCTCTCTCTCTCTCTCTCTCTCTCTCTCTAACACTCTCATGTCTCTACTCACTCATGTCTCTACATCACATCTGTCAATAGAGACGAGGATCTCTCTCTCGGATCTCTCTCCTCTCTCCCTCTCTCTCTCTCTCTCTCTCTCGCCTCTCTCTCTCTCTCCTCTCTCTAACACTCATGTCTCTACATCACATCTGTCCATAGAGACAGAGGATCTCTCTCTCTCTCTCTCTCTCTCTCTCTCTCTCTCTCTCTCTCCTCTCTCTCTCTCTCTCTCCCTCTCTCTCCCCCTCTCTCTCACTCTTGGTCCTCTACATCACACATCTGTCATAGAGACAGAGGAATCTCTCTCTCTCCTCTCTCGCTCCTCCTCCCTCTCAAGATTTGGGTCGGGGAAAGATCAATTCCCGTGACAAAGGCAAACGTTTTAAAATGAATGAATGAATGAATATATAAAATAAATAATGGGGCACTTTTACCACGCTTTGTCTCACACTGTAAGAAAGCCTGGAAGAGCCCTATCCCCCAACCCCCATCCCGACTTTTTTAGTAATAACGAGAAAGCGTGGCGGATGAAGAACCACGCTTTTTCATTATCCCACACTTCCTCGCAAAATGCGAGAGGAAACGTGATGTGCCAGTATGCCAGGGTGGCGAAGAACCGTGATTCGCCAGTATGCCAGGGTGGCGAAGAACCGTGATGTGCCAGTGTGCCATGGTGGCGAAGAACCGTGATGTGCCAGTATGCCATGGCGGCGAAGAACCGTGATGTGCCAGTATGCCAGGGTGGCGAAGAACCGTGATGTGCCAGTATGCCAGGGGTGGCGAAGAACCGTGATGTGCCAGTATGCCAGGGTGGCGAAGAACCGTGATGTGCCAGTATGCCAGGGGCGGCGAAGAACCGTGATGTGCCAGTATGCCAGGGTGGCGAAGAACCGTGATGTGCCAGTATGCCAGGGGTGGCGAAGAACTGTGATGTGCCAGTATGCCAGGGGTGGCGAAGAACCGTGATGTGCCAGTATGCCAGGGGTGGCGAAGAACCGTGATGTGCCAGTATGCCAGGGGTGGCGAAGAACCGTGATGTGCCAGTATGCCAGGGGCGGCGAAGAACCGTGATGTGCCAGTATGCCAGGGGCGGCGAAGAACCGTGATTTCCAGTATGCCAGGGGTGGCGAAGAACCGTGATGTGCCAGTATGCCAGGGGTGGCGAAGAACCGTGATGTGCCAGTATGCCAGGGGCGGCGGCGAAGAACCGTGGGCCAACAATGGTCCAGTCTGGTCAGGCATTGACGTGCCCGTCAGCAACGGGAACTGAACCCAGAACTCGTGGATAAAGAGAACACTGCTCTCTCCACACGGCCAGTCTCTGCCCGACCACACGCCGAGGACTTGTGACCACACGCCACAATTAGGATTTTGCTCTGAATCATGAAATAATTCATGTCAGCGTTTTGAGGACTGGGGTAAGTTTGAGCCAGCATTGATATTAAATTGATAATTGATCAAAACAGCCTGCCCCCCCCCCCCCCCCCCCCCCCCCCCCAACAAAAAAAAAAATCATTTGTTTTGGTGGATTTCCACCGATGACATCATTCAGTCTTCAAATACATGACCTTTTCCTTAGCTGACGTCGTATTTCAGGCCTTATCACTCACCCGTGACCCTTTGCGCCAGATGGTTCCCCCACAATAGTCCCATTCCTGTAATCTAATCTGTCTGCTCGGAACCAGCTGGCATGTACCTCGATGACCATGTGAAAGAAAAGAGGGTAATTCAACCTTCAGACACAATAAACATTCCCAAAACAATCTGATAGTGCCTGTCTATAAATACTCGACTCCTTACGCAAGGCCTTGGCGCATTACTCTGTGGTGTGCAGCCTGTGGGATGGGGGAAAACCGCACCAGCGTTGGTCGTGTTGATTAGACAACTATGGGGGAACCAGCCATTGACAGTGCCCACACACACCGTTATCTAGCTCCCGCAGACAGGCAAATGGACGTCATGATGAAAGACCAGCAGGAACATTACCGAGGATGATAGAAAGACGGAAGAAAAGAAATACAGAGGAATAGGAACTATCAGAACTGAGAAGAGATTGATATGTGGAGAGAGAGGAAAGAGAGAGAGAGAGAGAGAGAGAGAGAGAGGAGAGAGAGAGGAAGAGGGGGAGGGGGGAAGGAGAGAGAGGGAGAGGAGGGGAGGGAGGGAGGGAGAAAACAGACAGACGGACAAACAGAGAGAGGAACGGAGAGGGAGGGAGGGAGGGAGGGAGGGAGAGAGAGAGAGACACAGAGAGAGAGAGAGAGAGAGAGAGAGAGAGAGAGAGAGAGAAAACAGACGGACAAACAGAGAGAGAGAGAAAGAGAGAGAGAGAGACAGACAGACAGACAGAGAGAGAGAGAGAGAGAGACAGACAGACAGACAGACAGACAGGCAGACAGACAGAGAGAAACACAGAAGGCTTGCATGCATCATGAAGAAAACGGGCAGCACAAACGTACACAACCACAGTCATTCTAAACACATCCAAGCAGTTGCTACATCTCTGTACTTCCTTACAACGTCTCTCTGACACATCCCAGCTCCAGTCACTCGAAATAAGGTTTCAGAAATAAGCCGAGTGACAAGCTATTGCCCTCCTTGGAAATGAAATAATGCACACAAATCAACAAACACAACAACTACAACAACAACAACACTGGAAATAAAACAATTCACACAAATCAACAAACAACAACAATAACAACAACAAAAACAACAACAACAACAAAAACAACAACAACACTGGAAATAAAACAATTCACACAAATCAACAAACAACAACAACAACACTGGAAAATAAAACAATTCACACAAACCAACAAACAAGAACAACAACACAGGAAATATAAAACAATTCACACAAATCACTGATTTAAAAAAAGAGTCTTAAATTGTTTAACCGTCCATTGTTTCTCAACTGGAAGGAAAGGCAAATAAGGAGAGCGACAACCCCCAAGGCTAGGAGAAGGAGAGGAGGAATAGGAGATAAGGAGAGCGACAACGCCCAAGGCTAGGAGAAGGAGAGGAGGAATGGGAGATAAGCAGAGCGACAACCCCCAAGGCTAGGAGAAGGAGAGGAGGAATGGGAGATAAGGAGAGCGACAACCCCCAAGGCTAGGAGAAGGAGAGGAGGAATAGGAGATAAGGAGAGCGACAACGCCCAAGGCTAGGAGAAGGAGAGGAGGAATAGGAGATAAGGAGAGCGACAACGCCCAAGGCTAGGAGAAGGAGAGGAGGAATAGGAGATAAGGAGAGCGACAAGGCCCAAGGCTAGGAGAAGGACAGGTAGACTAAGTGATGGCGTGACAAACTGAACACACACAAGAGCAGCGGAAGAAGAGAAAAAAATAAAGTAGACAGGGAGAAGAATGGTGAAGAGGGGACGAATAAAAGTGGCAATGAAAGAGGAGGAGACAGAAACTGAAACGGAAGAGCTGGCCGGAGGAGGAGGAGGAAAAAGATGAATAGAAGCAAAGAGGACAAGGAGGCAGACAAGAGAGAAGAACAGAGGAAGAGAACACGAAGAAGATGACAAGGAGAAGACAAGTGGCAGCAGAGGACAACTGAAGACAGAAACGAAGACGGAAAAGAATTCCGAGTACGAATAAGAAGAGGGGGGAAAGGGGGAGCTCAAGGAGGATTAAGAAAAAAAAACTGTAAAGAAAGAGGGGTAAGGAGACGAAGGGGGAGCAGGAGGAGGGAGGGAGGGAGGGGGAAGGTGGAGGATGACGACGAAGGAGGAGGAGGAAGAAGAAGGGAAATGGAGGTGCATGAGGAGAAGGGAGCAGAAAGTATGAAGTATGAAGTGAGAGAGGGAGGGGGAGTAGTAGGAAGACGTGGGGAACAAGAGATAATGGACAGGGTGAAGGGAGGGAGAGGGAGTAGGAAGACGTGGGGAACAAGAATTAATGGACAGGGTGAAGGGAGGGAGAGGGAGTAGGAAGACGTGGGGAACAAGAGATAATGGACAGGGTGAAGGGAGGGAGAGGGAGTACGAAGACGTGGGGAACAAGAGATAATGGACAGGGTGAAGGGAGGGAGAGGGAGAGGAAGAAGTGGGGAACAAGAGATAATGGACAGGGTGAAGAAGGGAGAGGGAGTAGGTAGGTAGAGGAGGGGAACAAAAGATAATGAACAGGGTGAAGGGAGGGGAGGAGAGGGAGTAGGTAGAGGAGGGGAACAAAAGATAATGAACAGGGTGAAGGGAGGGAGAGGGAGAGTAGGAAGAAGAGGGGAACAAAAGATAATGAACAGGGTGAAGAGAGGGAGAGGGAGTAGGAAGAGGAAGGGAACAAGAGATAATGAACAGGGTGAAGACAGGGAGTAGGAAAGAGAAGGGAACAAGAGATAATGAACAGGGAGAAGAGACGGAGAGGGAGGGGGAAGAGGAAGGGAACAAGAGATAATGAACAGGGAGAAGAGAGGAGGAGGGAGGGGGAGGAGGAAGGAGGAAGGAGAGATAATGAACAGGGTGAAGAGAGGGGGAGTAGGAAGAGGAGGGGAACAAGAGATAATGAACAGGGTGAAGAGAGAGGAGGAGAGGGAGTAGGAAGAGGAGTGGGACAAGAGATATAATAAACAGGGTGAAGAGAGGGAGAGTAGGAAGAGGAAGGGAACAAGAGATAATGAACAAGATGTAGGGAGGGAGAGGGAGTAGGAAGAGGAGTGGGACAAGAGATAAAACAACAGGGAGAAGAGAGGGAGTAGGAAGAGGAAGGGAACAAGAGATAATGAACAAGATGTAGGGAGGGAGAGGGAGTAGGAAGAGGAGTGGGACAAGAGATAAACAACAGGGAGAAGAGAGGGAGTAGGAAGAGGAAGGGAACAAGAGATAATGAACAAGATGTAGGGAGGGAGAGGGAGTAGGAAGAGGGAGAAGAAGAAGAGATAATGAACAAGGTGAAGGAAGGGAAGGGGAGAGGGAGTAGGTAAGGAGGGGAACAAGAGATAATGAACAGGGAGAAGAGAGGGAGAGGGAGTAGGAAGAAGAGGAGGGGAACAAGAGATAATGAACAGGGAGAAGAAGAGAGAGGGAGAGGGAGTAGTAGGAAGAAGAGAGAACAGGAGATAATGAACAGGGAGAAGAGAGGGAGAGGGAGTAGGAAGAGGAGAGGAGAGAACAGGAGATAATGAACAGGGAGAAGAGAGGGAGAGGGAGAGGGAGTAGAAAGAGGAGAGAGACACAGGAGATAATGAACAGGGTGAAGAGAGGGAGTAGGAAGAGGAGGGAACAAGAGATAATGAACAGGGAGAAGAGAGGGAGTAGGAAGAGGAGGGAACAAGAGATAATGAACAGGGAGAAGAGAGGGAGAGGGAGTAGGAAGAGGAGGGACAAGAGATAATGGACAGGGAGAAGAGAGGGAGAGGGAGTAGGAAGAGGAGGGAACAAGAGATAATGGACAGGGAGAAGAGAGGGAGAGGGAGTAGTAGGAAGAGGAGGGAACAAGAGATAATGAACAGGGAACACACACACACACACACACACACACACACACACACACACACACACACACACACACACACACCTATGTCTGTACATGCGTAGGAGAGCACACTACACGTGTGTGTTAGAGAGAGAGAGAGAGAGAGAGAGAGAGAGAGAGAGAGAGAGAGAGAGGGAGAGAGAGGGGGAGGGAAAAGACAGACAGACGGCGAATGAGAGAGAGAGACAGAGAGAGAGAGAGAGAGACAGACAGACAGACAGAGAGAGAGAGATGAGAGAGAGAGAGAGAGACAGACAGACAGACAGACAGACAGACAAACAGAGAGAGAGAGAGAGACAGACAGACAGACAGACGGACAGACAGACAGACAGACAGAACCAGTGAAAGAGAGACAGACAGAGAGAAAGACACGCAAAGAGAAGTGTAGGTGGTGATCGTGGGGGTGTTTCCATAACTACAACTGCAAATTTACTTGGATTCACTAAAAAACAAACAAACAAACAAAAAAACCTGTCTGATCTGACCAAAGTGAAGGAGGTGGAGTGTGCACACACTCAGTGCAGACTACGTGTGGAACGTGCCAACAAATCGATGCCTCTCTGTCACTCCAGCAATCACGTCCTTTCCATTCCATTCACCCACAGATGTCAGTATTGGACTGGTTGCCATTCACCCACAGATGTCAGTATTGGACTGGTTTCCATTCTCCCACAGATGTCAGTATTGGACTGGTTCCCATTCACCCACAGATGTCAGTATTGGACTGGTTGCCATTCACCCACAGATGTCAGTATTGGACTGGTTTCCATTCTCCCACAGATGTCAGTATTGGACTGGTTCCTATTCACCCACAGATGTCAGTATTGGACTGGTTCCCATTCACTCAAAGATGCCAGTATTGGACTGGTTTCCATTCACCCATAGATGTCAGTATTGGACTGGTTTCCATTCACTCAAAGATGTCAGTATTGGACCGGTTCCCATTCACCCACAGATGTCAGTATTGGACTGGTTAGTTCAACGTGGGAAATAAGCGCGCGTGATCGGCAGCGTTTCAATACAGATAGACAGACTGATACACACACACACACACACACACACACACACACACACACACACACACACACACACACACACACACACACACACACACACACACACACACACACACACACACACACACACACACACTCACTCACTCACTCACTCACTCACTCACTCACACACAACATAAAGGTACGAGTTCTGAGTCTGTTCCCCAGAAAGAGCAAGCCGCAAATAGTAAAGACAAACCTTTAAAAGAATAAACCCCTACAAAACGCAAGTCTCTCTCTCTCTCTCTCTCTCTCTCTCTCTCTCTCTCTCTCTCTCTCTCTCTCTCTCTCTCTCTCACTCTCTCTCTCTCTCTCTCTCTCTCTCTCTCACACACACACACACACACACACACACACACACACACACACCACACACACACACACACACACACACACACACACACACACACACACACACACGGCCTGCATCTAACAGTACTAACAGTGGACGTTTTCAGGCTACACACCACAGCAGTAGTAAATCATCAGTTACCTGTGAGCTGCGCAGACCCCTGAGGATGTCCCGGCCTGAGGGGAAGTCACTCGCGCTTGATACCGCTCTGCCACTGAGAACAGCTTCACAACCAGGTGATTCATCATTTTGTATCGGCCCTCTCTTATCACCTACAGCAGGCCACCAGTGATTTGCCACGTACAGAAGGCCACCAGTGATTTGCCACGTACAGCAGGCCACCGGTGATTTGCCACGTACAGCAGGCCACCAGTGATTTACCACGTACAGCAGGCCACCAGCAGGCCACCAGTGATTTGCCACGTACAGCAGGCCACCAGTGATTTACCACGTACAGCAGGCCACCAGTGATTTACCACGTACAGCAGGCCACCAGTGATTTGCCACGTACAGCAGACCACCAGTGATTTGCCACGTACAGCAGACCACCAGTGATTTACCACGTACAGCAGGCCACCAGTGATTTGCCACGTACAGCAGGCCACCAGTGATTTGCCACGTACAGCAGGCCACCAGTGATTTACCACGTACAGCAGGCCACCAGCAGGCCACCAGTGATTTGCCAGAGTCTATAACGCGTACATGTTCTTCAGACTGTCCATCGTCTTCTTCCCTTTTAACAAGTTCAGCGGTATTTCATCTTTTACCAGCGTACGTATACATTTGTAGAGATCTTCATCACCGATTGCCTTCATATATTCACCAGGATATTCATCATCTCTCACTCTGGTAGGTTTGCCAATATGTTCAACACCTTTTACTCTTTTAGGTTCACCAAATATTCATCTGCTCGTCGCAGATGTGGACCAGGATATTCATCATGTCTCGTTCTAACGGGCTAACTACGATAATGATAATGAAGATGATGATGATAATGATGATGATGATGATGATGAT